>CAUYON010136448.1:0-12563 GCA_963573935.1 Arctocebus calabarensis
TTCATAGTAGGGCTGAGTACATTGGATACTTTTTCTTCCATTCTTGAGATACTTTGCTAAGAAGAATATGTTCCAGCTTCATCCATGTAAACATGAAAGAGGTAAAGTCTCCATCTTTCCTTAAGGCTGCATAATATTCCATGGTGTATATATACCACAATTTATTAATCCATTCATGGGTCGATGGGCACTTAGGCTTCTTCCATGACTTAGCAATTATGAATTGGGCTGTAATAAGCATTCTGGTACAAATATCTTTGTTATAATGTGGTTTTTGGTCTTCTGGATATATACCTAGTAGAGGAATTATAGGATCAAATGGCAGGTCTATTTTGAGATCTCTAAGAATTCTCCATTAATCATCAGAGAAATGCAAATCAAAACCACTTTGAGATATCATCTAACTCCGGTAAGATTAGCCCAAATCACAAAATCCCAAAACCAGAGATGTTGGCATGGATGTGGAGAAAAGGGAACACTTCTACATTGCTGGTGGGAATGCAAACTAATACGCTCCTTTTGGAAAGATGTTTGGAGAATACTTAGAGGTCTCCATCTTTTTTTAATGGCTGAATAGCATTCTATGGTATAAATATACCACAGTTTATTAATTCATTCCTGGGCTGATGAACATTTAGGTTGTTTCCACATTTTTATGATTGTAAATTGAGCTATGATGAACAATCTAGTGTAAATATCTTTATGATAAAATGATCTACTGGGTAGATGCCTAGTAATGGGATTGTGGCATTCAAATGAAAGGTCTAATTTGAGTTCTTTGAGGATTTTCCATTGTTCTTTCCAAAAAGGCTGCATTAGTTTGTGATCCCATCGAAAATATAAAAGTGCTCCCCTCTCTCCACATCCATGCTAGCATCTTCAACTTTGAGACTTTGTGATGTGGTGTCAGGGGATTTCTCAGGGTGATTTTGATTTGCATTTCTTTGATGGTTAGGGACAATGAGCATTTTTTTATATGTTTGTTAGGCATTCGTCTGTCTTCCTCAGAGAAGATTCTGTTTATGTCTCTTGCCCAGTGATAGATGGGATTGTTTGTTCTTTTTTGTTGATTAATTTGATTTCTCTATAGATCCTAGTTATCAAATCTTGGGCAGATTCGTAACATGCAAATATCTTTTCCCATTCTGAAGGTTGTCTTTTTGCTTTACTTCTTGTGTCTTTAACTGTGCACAAACTTGTCAGTTTGATTAAATCCCATTTCTTTCTTTTTTTTTTTTTTTTTGAGACAGAGTCTCACTATAACTTCAGTAGAGTTCTGTGGCATCACAGCTCACAGCAACCTCAAACTCTCGGGCTTAAGCGATTCTCTTGCCTTAGCCTCCCAAGTAGATGGAACTACAGGCACCTGCCACAATGCCAGGCTATTTTTCTGTTGCATTTGTCATTGTTGGTTAGCTGGCCCAGGCTGGGTTCGAACCCACCAGCCTCAGTGTATGTAGCTGGCACCATAACCACTGCGCTATGAGCGCCAATCCATTCCAATTTATTATTGTCGTTTCTGACATTGCTACTGAAGTCTTTGTCATAAAATCTTTCCCCGACTAACGTCATCATGAGTTTTTCTCATGCTTTCTTCTAAGATTTTTATCATTTCATGTCTTAGATTTAAATTTTTTTTATCCATCTTCAGTTAATTTTTGTAAATGGTGAAAGGCGCAGGTCCAGTTTCAGTCTTTTATATGTGGTTACCCAGTTCTCCTAACACCATTTATGGAATAGGGATTCTTTTCCCAGTGCAAACTTTTATTTGGTTTATCAAAGATCAGATGGCTATGAGAGAGTGGTCTCATCTCTTGGTTTTCTATTCTATTCCACATATCTATGTCTACTTTTGTGCCAATGCCATGCTTTTTTGATCACTGTGGACTTGTAATATAACCTGAGATCTCATAGAGTGATGCCTCCAGCTTTGATTTTGTTACTAAGAATTTCCTTGGCTACACGGGATTTTTTTCTGGTTCCATATAAAATGAAGAACTATTTTTTTTCCAGTTCTTCAAAGTATGATGTTAGTATTTTAATGAGAATTGCATTGAATCTGTAGATTGCTTTGGGTAAAATAGACATTTTAATAATGTTGATTCTTCCCAGCCAAGAGCATGGTATGTTCTTCCATGACCTCTTTGGATGCCCTCTATATCCTTCCCTTGTCTGATTGCATTGGCTGGAACTTCCAGCACTATGTTGAATAGTAGTGGTGATAGAAGACATCCTTGTTAGGTTCTGGTTCTAAGTGGAAAAACTTTCAGTTTTACTCCATTCAGTATGGTATTAACTTTTGTTTTGTCATAGATAGCTTCAATCAGTGCAAGAAATGTGGCACACAATTTGTAAGTGGAAGAGCCAGGATTTGGCCCCAGGCACTCTAACTCCAGACTTGCACTGCTGTGTAGCTTAGACTCTCTCATATTCTAAAGATAGCCACCAAAGAATCAGGCCATATATTTTCCCCAAGGCTTACTGGACATACTGTCATCTTCTATCCTTTAGCACCCTCCACCTCCACTCTACTCCCCTGAAGCCCAGAAGAAAGGAGATAGTTATTGGAGTTTCCGTCCTGGTGCAAAAAGAAAGAGGTTTTTCTCTCCCCTCTACCAAAGCCAAATGAAATGAGGATGATCCCAACAGTATCTCTCATAGATTTAGAGAGAGCCTGTAAGCAAAGGAGACTGGGGCATTTTTCTCCCCAGAAGTATACTTATGGCACTGTGGACCCTGAAGACTTATCCTAACACACTTGGGTGGAACAAGGTGACAATACTTAAGAGAGCATGATCTGTGTTCTATGAAGGCAAAAAGTGTCTGTGAATATTGAGGCTAGGCCTGTGCCTCACCTAGACATTTCTAAAAGCAAGAGAGTTGCCGTAGAAGTAATCCACTCCAGCAGCACATGAAATGACTATGGTGAAATGTAACTTGGAGAGAGAGAACAGCATGAAACTCCAACACCAGATCCTTGTTGCCCTTGAAAGTCACAGAAAAGCATCACAGTATTTCTGTGACTCCATGTACAGCGACACAAATTTGAATAACAAAAGCCTTAGTGCTACTCAGCCAACTTCAAGGCCAAAGGTGATGGCAACCCAACTAGTGAAGGAGTTGGGCACATAGACATCTGGGGGTGACTTAGAGAAACCAGGCTGCTTCTCTTTGAGAGCCTTCTTAATAACACCGGACACTGCAATGAAGCTAGCCAGTACTCCCATGAAAGCCACATTTCTATTCTATGTTATCTATTTACATTTCCCAGCAGCAGAAGCTACAATCAAGAGTTAGAAGCAGGGATGTGCCTGTGGCTCAAAGGAGTAGAGTGCTGGCCCCAGCCAAAAACTGTAAAAAAAAAAAAAAAAAAAAGAGTTAGAAGCATATATAGCCATCATGAAACCAGGGGGGAATCGCTCTACCCCTAAAAGACAGCTAGAGAGCAATACCAAAGGAGCTAATTTACAAGCAGGTGAGGGATGAAGAATAGAGGAGCATATCATGTCCCTGCATCTACACCTACTTCTACCCACCTATAAGCCAGCAAAAGTAATGAATAGTCTTTGAATAAGAGGTGAAATTGAATTTTTTTATTAAATCAGGCCCTAACGAGGCTGGAAATGACGGCCCCTGGGTTTGTGTGTGTGTGTGTGTCTGAGATAGAGTCTCACTATGTCGCCCCCCAAAGAGTGCTGTGGAATCATCACTCAGAGCAACCTCAAACTCTTGGGCTTACGCAATTCTCTTGCCTCAGCCTCCCAAGTAGCTGGGACTACAGGTGCCCGCCACAATGCCGGGCTATTTTTTAGTTGTTGTTGACATTGATGTTTGGCGGGCCCAGGCTGGATTCAAACCCGCCCCTCTGGTGTATGTGGCTGGTGCCCCAGCTGCTTGTGCCACAGGCACTGAGCCAGTCACAGGTGCCGAGCTATGGCCCCTGGTTTTCAAGGCCAGTGTTCTGACCACGGAGCTATGGCATTCAGCTGAGATTGAAATGTTTTTTATTGACTAAATTTTAATAAGTGAAAAGCACCAGATGTTATGAATTTAAAAAAGGATCTCAACAAAGTTGGAAACGATATTTGGAAAACATGAAAGCTTTACATGTTAATGCCCTAAATAACTTAATATTTTTCAGTGAAACAGTTACACTAGAATTCAGTTGGGGAGAGCAGATGCCTCTATAACAGGCTGTAAGAGTATGGCAATTAGGGGTCTTCATGCCATTCACTTTAAACAAGAGTATAGGTCTAGCTAAACATTCTGACCTTCCATGGTTCATTTTCAGTTTGTCTCTCCTGGATATATGAGTAATAGGTGTTTCCCAGACCAGTCTAGGGAAGAATATAGGAACGCACAAGAAAGCAATAACAAAACAGTACTTCTGTGGCTCAGTTACCACCCCCAGAATTGGTGTAGGTCAATAGTAGTTTTGTGGCTCAGTTCCCACCTCAGAATTGGTATAGTTCAAGTTACTGTAGCTATGATGAAAGAGGATCCTTGGGGTGTTTTAAGGCTTCCACCTTGAGCCTTATTTCGACATGGTTCCTGGATTCCTCGTCCTGACCACACTGTCTAGAACCTAGCATGTTTTCACTGCCCAAATAATCTACAACTGTTTGCTGTTGCAGCAATCCACCTCCATTTTTTCTGTTAGTGCCATCACTACCACTGCAGCAGAAAGCATCTTATGTACTGGCATCATTAGTCTTATTCAGAAATACTTCACCAGAATGCATTGGTAAATTCCAGATACATAGGAGTTTCCTTTCCTTAGACTCTGACATTTGTCCCAAAGTAGTATGCCAGAAGCTTATATGAGTGTCAACCTACCACAATGCACCTGATAATCCCTCTCTGCACACCCTAGCATTATCTCTGCACCAAGTTTATGGACCCAAACTCTATCCATTACCAAGGTAAGTTCTTAATAAGATTAGACATGCATTGTGCAAGTACTCCTTGGTCAAGCACTGTAATAATTGTTGTATTATAACACTTAATCCTCAAAACTACCCTGTTAGGTTAATTCCTGGTTAGGCTTAATTTTGCCAGAGAAAAAAGAAATAAAAGGGAAATAATAATGCCTTAAGCAACATAGGGCTTAGTTTTCTTTTATGTTGCAGCAGAACTGCTGTGACACCCCACTGTCTCAGAGATATGGTCTTCTATTTCATTGTTCCATATTCTGGAATTTTCTTTTTCATCACCATTTCATGGTCCTAGATGACTGCTGAGGTTTTGGCTATGATGATCCTCTTCACAAAATGAGAAGAACATGCTACCTTCCTTTAAGAACACTTCCTAGATGTCATGCACACTATTTTATCTTATAATTCATTGACCAGAACTTAGTCACATAGTCACACCTAACTGACTGCAAGAGTAGCTGGGAAATGTGATCCTTATTTCTGATGAACATGTGGCCAGCTAAAGAACTAAGGTTCTATTTTTGATGAGGAAGAGAATATATTTTGGGGAACAACAACAATATCTACCACAGGTAAGTACAAGGCTTTCACAAATGATTTCACACTTCATAGATTTCAAAGAGTTAAGAGGAAGAAGGAAGATGAAATCTAGTTAATGCCCACTAGCAAAACCAGTTCACCTTAGCTCAAGATTCAATCAGACCCAAAAAAGTAGTGCTTTTTGTATTTGGTTGAGCCATATGAAATTGTCAATTTAATTGATTCAAAAAGATAAAATATCAGAAATTTTATATGGTCCAATCTAATAATTCATCTATTCAGAGAAGATACTATTCTGTAATTCTCACAAAGGTACATGTGGTAAATTGATTGCACAAATGTCCCTGATTGTTCATCTTCCTTTAAAGGTAGAGTAGATTTCCTCAACCATTAAATCTGGGCTGGCCTTGCAGCTTATTTGGAAGTAAAGGTGTGCCAGTATTGAATCCAGGCCTCAAGAGGCCTCACATTCTCTCTCTCTCTCTCTCTCTCTCTCTCTCTCTCTCTCTCTCTACCTCCCTCTCTCTCTCTCAGAACCTAATCAGTACCATGTGAAAAAGACCAGGCTAGCCAATGGAGGAAGGGTATCCTAGACTACCCTATAGCCAGCCAATGCCCAAACATGTATGAGATTTCAGCCAAGACCAAAAGAGCCACTTTCCTGACTCAGCTGATTGCAAATACACAAGTGAGCCCAGCTGAAACCAGAATCACCTAGCTGATTTATTGACTTACAAAAAGTTAAAAAAATGCCTATTGTTTAAGCACCTGAGTTCAAAGGTGGTTTGTTACACAGCAATAGTTAACTATTACAGTAGCATATGTACAACCAACATCCCTATGTACTAGCCCCATTTTATAGCTAAATGAGCTTCTTAGCATTAAGTGATTCACCTAAGGTCACACAGCTAGTTAACGCAGGGACAGCAATGATTGTAAACCAGGCTGTCTATATACTCTGTGATGATAATCATCACTCTGTAGGACCATAACATTACTCGGACTAATGAGGAAGACCAATCCCCCTTAGTCCCTGGGGGTTAAATGCTAGATGTTTAATAATCAGCTCTCTGGGGGTGGCAGAAAGTCCTGATTTGTAGTGATTGATGATTTTCATGCTGGACATACTCATACCAGAGCTAATCTCAAACCTGTAACTCAACATTAGTGAACATGCAATAGGGAAGTTACATACAATAGCACAACATTATAAAATATTTCTACCATACAAATTTAAGTAGCTAATCTCAAGAACACAGATAATAGTAAAATGCAGCAAAGTAATCAGGAAGTGGAGAGTTTGAGTATTTGTTACCTTTGTTTAAATATAATTTGCTTAATTGTAAGTGTATATAATTTTTTTTTTTTGAGACAGAGCCTCAAGCTGTCACCCTGGGTACGGTGCTGTGGCATCACAGCTCACAGCAACCTCCAATTCCTGGGCTCAAGTGAGTCTCTTGCCTCCACCTCCCAAGTAGCTGGGACTACAGGCGCCCACCATAACGCCCGGCCATTTTTTGGTTGCAGCCATCATTGTTGTTTGGTGGGCCTCGGCTGGATTTGAACCCGCCAGCTCAGGTGTACGTGGCTGGTGCCTTAGTTCCTTGAGCCACAGGCACCGAGCCTGCCTCAAAAATTTTTAAAGATGGCTCAGCACCCATAGCACAGTGGTTACCCTGGCCACATGCACCAAGGTTGGTGGGTTTGAACCTGGCCGGGGCCTGCTAAACATTAATGACAACTACAATGAAAATATAGCCGGGTGTTGTGGCCGGCGCCTATAGTCCCAGCTACTCGGGAGTCTAAGGCAAGAGAATCACTTAAGCCCAAGGGTTTGAGGTTGCTGTGAGCCGTGATGCCATAGCACTCTACCAAGGATGACACAGTGAGATTCTCTCTTTTAAAAAAAAAATTTTTTAAGATTATTAATTAAGGCTCGGTGCGTGTGGCTCAATGGGCTAAGGCACCAGCCACATACACCTGAGCTGGCGGGTTCGAATCCAGCCCGGGCCCACCAAACAATGACGGCTGCAACCAAAAAAATGGCCGGGCGTTGTGGCAGGCGCCTGCAGTCCCAGGTACTTGGGAGGCGGAGGCAAGAGACTCGCTTGAGCCCAGGAATTAAAGTTTGCTGTGAGCTGTGATGCTACGGCACTCTATCTAGGGTGACAGCTTGAGGCTCTGTCTCAAAAAAAAAAAAAAAAAAGAATTATTAATTAAATTATTTTCAAAATAAGTTCAAAGCACAGTAAATATATTCTTTTTTTTTTTTTACTCTTTATTTTGATCAACATAATTTAAATGTGCTGCCGAAGTTTAACTAAAGGTTCAAGAGTGCCAAGAGAGAAAAGAGGTTGAAAAACTCTGGTCTAGTCTTTTCTACTTTTTTCCTTCCATCCTGCCTCTTTCATTGCCTCCTCCCTCCCTCCCTTCCTCCTCTCTTTATTCCTTTCTTCTTCCTTCTCCTCTTTCCATCCCTCCCTCCATTTCTCTCTCTTTTCCTTCCTCCTATCCTTCTCAATTCTAATCTCTTAATCACACCTACTTGACTTTCAAGAAATTCCTCAGAAAAGCCCCTTCTAGCCCTACCAGTTTGCAGACACTCAGAGTTTGGATTCCATAAGAAATAGACTCCAAGGCAAAGGTTCAAGTGCACAATGTTTATTTAGGAAAGAAACTTTAGAAATACCAGCAGGAAAGTTGGGGAAAGTGAGACAAGGAAGGAACTTGGTAAATGGCACATAATCGTGTCAGCTACCCCTGTGGGCTACTGGGGCCCCACCCCACTGGGGACAACGGGAAACAGCATGGAACAGGAACCTCAGAGTCTTCTCTAGTGGGGAGCTGGGAAGGAGTGACACTGTCCACTAACTTTGCACCACCATTGGTTGAAGTATTAATCCACCAGATCCTCTGTCTTGCCCTCACATTCTGATTTACTTTTTGCACAAAGAGTTCAGCATTTGGGTCCAGAGTCAGACTGCACCAAGCGGTCTCTGGTGAGTAGAAGTTGTTAGGAGGTATGGAATGAATGCCTAGCCAAAGGTTTTCTGAGCACTGAAAATGTTGACATGGAGGTAGGCTGTGAGGTCCTTCTGTTCTGGACCCTGCCCTCAACATCAGATGTTCTCTGTGTTCAGTGCCCCCTGGAACACTGCTGAAGCTCCTCACCACTGGGGCGAGCACCTTTGGTCGTCCTGGCAACATGCTCTCCCAATATACCCACCTACTGTGTCCCTGATGCACATGCCATGTGCTAGAACAGCTTGTGGTGTAGAGTGACTGTCACATCTGCTGTCTCCTGATCCAACCACTCACACTTCTTTTTAAATCCTTTTCCTATGGTCCTCCACTATTCTCTGTGATTCTAATGGTGTTCAAACACAACAGCCTCCAGAACCCTGCCCAACTCCACATAGCAATCTACCCATCTACTGCAGTGATTGGCCCAAGGTGTGGACACATGATCCAGCAGGACCAAACAGAGCTATTCCTTAGGATTTTATTCAGACACCAAGGGATAGGAGGCTTCCTCTCACTCTGAGGCTGCAAGTTGAGAAGGTGTTCAAATGGAGTTGTCAACACCCACAATTACCCCTCCTTCACCACATGGAAGACTCACATGTAAAGAAGATGAAATGAGCCAACCATCCGAGAGAAGCGAAGCTGAAAGAGAAAGAGAAAGATCTCATGTCATCCATTGATTTGGATCCAAGATTTGCAACCAGCTTCCACGTCAAACTTTTCAGGAACACAAGCTAATCACTTCCACTTTTGCCCAAACTATTATTATTCATGTTGGGTTTCTTGCATTTACTTTCACTCTGCTATGAGTGGAGACCCTGGGAGTGTGCCTTCTTTTCTTGTCTTCTTTTAGATGGCATTCCATGAAAGAGAACCCTTCACTCTAATCATTTGATTATTTCATCTTGCAGAGTGACTTGGGCTGCTAGTGACGTCTGTTTTATTTTTATCACTGCTGTCTTCTCAGGACACACTGGCATTAGAGGTAGGAGCATGTGCGAGACACACTGGATGTGACTAACCACTGCTGCCTCTCCAATATCAGGTCTTGTGATGAGAGTTTTGCCTTCTCCCTCATGCATAGGAATTTTTTTTGCTATTTTGGAGATCTGAAGTCTTTTCCCTGTCTCCCCCCACCCCAAGTCTATCAGAAGTAAGAACCAAGGGAAAAACTTCCCCTTTGCCCTCTGAAATTTCACAGAAAATTCAACTCACAAAGGGCAGATTAACTGAGGAAAGACCTACAAGTTTGCAATGGATTAAACACAGAGTGATTACCTCACCACCCCAATGGGATACAGACTGATATAGTATATTAAAATTGCATGAAGAGGGGGACTCAGAGCATGGCCAAAAGCAGGTTATGGTGTTTGTGATCTGAGAACCCTTTTATCAGCTAAGATGTACCCAAACAAAACAAAATTTACCAACGGGTCAAAGGTTCAAGACACAGCTGGCATGACTACTACAACTCTGATTGAACAGAGGACCAGTCTTTTAATTTTTTTTGTTTTAAATATTTCTAAACATTCTTTTCTGCTAAGCAACTGCAGACCTTCAGCCAGTTTCAGCCAGCTTATAGAGGCTGTGCACAAAATACCTTTGTGTCCTATAGTTCTTCTTTTGATGTAAAGGGCCAAATTCCACCTCATTTTAATATTAAAACTCTATCCCACACCAGCTACAGAGGCTCACATCTGTAACCCTAGCACTTCGGGGGGCCTAGGTGTGAAGGCCATGCATTCAAGATCAGCCTATGCAAAAGTGAGACCCCACCTCTACTAAAAATAGTAAAAATTATCTGGGCATAGTGGTGGGGGCCTATAATCCCAGCCACTGGAGGCTGAGGCAGGAGGATCACTTGAACTCAGGAGTTTGAGTTTGCTGTGAGCTAGGCTGTTGCCATGGCACTCTAGCCTGGGAAACAGAGTGAACTACTGTTTCCAAACTGAACAAACAAAAACAAAAATACCTGCCCCAAAGAAAGTAAGCACAGGTGATATGTTACATACTTTCATATCCAGGGCGTCCAGTCCCCCCTAAATATGTGTAGTTTGCCCCCAAACCTGATGAATATGTATGACTTCATTGTACAATACACATCCTATGGGTCATAAAACCCAACTTGTTTTTTTCCTCCTAGAGGAGATAGTACCTTTGGTTCACACTGGACATGCTTTCTGGTCTGCAAACTGATTTCTCCAGCAAAGCTCTCCTTTCTACTGTTTACCTATCCTAGTAGTCTTTTGAATGACATAATAAACCAGAGTATAGGACAAGAATGTAACCTCAATGTAACTTCAAGTGCCATTGACTTATGTTTGAAGAAGCTTTCTCAGAGTCCACATGAAGGGATGTTCCTTTAAGACCCTCCAAACTGATTAGCAAGCTAGTCAGGCAGGAAGAAGACTTTACAAGCAGAGTCTGGCTGTCTCTGAAATGTCCTGAAAGGCAACCTTGGAAGTAGAAAATAAAATAAGCTAATGCACATCTCAATCAAAGGTTGCACCTGCTGTTTACAGATGAATGACTGAATAAGTTTTGTGGCTGCTCTGAATGGTTTCTTTGTACTCTTATAGACCATTTGCTGCCAACTGGCTTGTTATTATCAAGTGTAGATGCAGACTTTAGTGTTGTTAAAAGTATTTAAGCTTGTAAGCAATAAACTGAGGCTGCTACATGCCTGAGCAAGCTGTACTCTCCCCTCTTTAAACTAAAATTTCAATGCTGATCTTATCTCTATGACACCATATCATGCAACATACGAAAGGTTATGGGATGGAGAGAAGAGCTGGATTGGTTAGCAAAAGTGGTCTTATTATGTAGATGAAACCTAATTGGTAGCAGCCCACAGAGAGAATAGATGAGTGTCCTGTAAAGATGTCAGGTTCTCAGTTAATCTTTTCTGGATATGGACAAGGGAAAGTCACAAAGAAAAAAATGACTACATCAGTGTAGATTCTCTCTCGATGCAAATCCCCCAAAAGACAGCTTTGCATGGCAGAGTTGCTTATGTTTCCTGGCTCTCTGAGCAACTGTCTCAAACTATGTCAAATAAAGAGGAGGAAAATATTTTGCTTTTTTTCACAGACATGCCTATACATACCTCAATGCAATTTCTAATAATAATAACTTATATTTATTGAGGATTTATAGGGTCTCTATTACTTAAACACTTCACACATACTAATTCAGTGGTCCTCATAAAATCTTGGAAGTCAAAATATTGCCTACATCTTAGTGATGAGAAAACTGAGGTGGGCAGATTGTTTGAGTTCACAGGTTCAAGAGCAGCCTGAGCAACAGCGAGACATAGTCTCTAAATACAGCCAGGCATTGTGGCAGGCACCTGTAGTCCCAGCTACTTGGGAGACTGAGGCAAGAGAATCTCTTGAGCCCAGAGTTTGAGGTTGCTGTGAGCTATGATGCCACAGCACTCTACCAAGGGCAACAAAGTAAAACTCTGTCTCAGAAAAAAAAAAGAAGAAAGAAAGAAAGAAAACTGAGGCTGAGACAAGTTAAGTGTCTAAGTCCAACATTGATGGCAAGCAGTATTGAAAGAAACCTTGGACAAATTAAATTTAACGAAAATTTAATTGAGTAAAGAATGATCCATGAATTGGGCAGTCCGGGGAACTTGAATAAACTCAGCAATGTAGTGCAGCAATGTAGTCAGAGGGCATTTGTGGACAGAAAAAAGAAAGAGTTGTCAAGAAAACAGAAGTAGAGCACTGGATTGTTAAAGCTAAGTGTCTGTCTTATGTGAGCATTTTTTAAACAGTTGACTGCCTTTGATTGGCCAAAACTCAGTGATTGTTCAAGAGTAGGGAATACATCTGGGTAAGCTGCAGTTAACTACGTATAGAAAAACCTTCTTTGGACAGAGCTTAAAATATGTCAGGAGGCAACTTTAGGCTAAAATTAAATACTATCTGAATAAAATAAATGTATTTAATAAAATTAAATACATTTTCTGATGTATGTAGATTTTGACAAGGTGACATAGGTGGCTTTACATACTATCCATTGATAACATCAAGAATACCTAATATCGGCTTGGCGCCT
>CAUYON010136452.1:0-10170 GCA_963573935.1 Arctocebus calabarensis
ACTGACTTTTCCTAGCTTGTGCTTCCTATTGGGTACTTTGTCATTTCCTTATCTTGCACACGTTTATTCCTAGGTACTTTGAAATTGCTATTAAAGGCCGGGTACCGTGGCTCAGCCTTGTAATCCTAGCACTCTGGGAGGCCGAGGCAGGAGGAGTGCCTGAGACCAGCCTGAGCAAGAGCGAGACCCCATTCCTAAAAACAGCCAGGGACTGTGGCGTGTGCCTGTATTCCCAGCTACTTGGGAGGCTGAAGCAAGAGAATTGCTTGAACCCAAGAGTTTGAGGTTGCTGTGAGTTATGATGCCATAGTACTCTACTGAGGCTGGCAAAGTGAGACTCTATCTCAAAAAAAAAAAGAAAGAAAGAAAAGAAAAAGAAATTGTTATTATAAATGATTACTGGCTCGGCGCCTGTGGCTCAACGGGCTAAGGTGCCAGCCATGTACACTTGAGCTGGCGGATTCGAATCCAGCCCAGGCCTGCCAAACAACAATGACGGCTACAACCAAAAAATGGCCAGGCGTTGTGGCGGGCGCCTGTAGTCCCAGCTACTTGGGAGGCGGAGGCAAGAGACTCGCTTGAGCCCAGGAGTTGGAGGTTGCTGTGAGCTGTGATGCCATAGCACTCTACCCAGGGTGACAGCTTGAGGCTCTGTCTCAAAAAAAAAAAAAATGATTACTACAGATGAATAGAAAAGCTATTGATTTTTAGCACATTTCTGGCATTCTTCCTGAATATTTTTCTTGATTTTAATAGTTTTACAGTTGATTGTCTTTCCTTCCTAGGAAGACCATCATATCATCTGCAAATAATGTTTTATTATGATTACTAATGTATTTGAACTTAGGCTTACTCTTTTTATTCTGTATTTTCTATTAACCAGGCTTTCTGGTTTATTTTTTTCACTTTCTGACTTTTGAGGCTTGATAACATTTTTTTGTTTCTTTTGTGGTCTGGAACTTCTGTATTCTGTTTCTACAGGTCTAGTGGCTGTCCTTCCATATTTTGTAATAAATATGAAATAAATTTTTCTGTCAATGTCAAGAAACAAATCAATTCATAACCTCCCCCCAAACAAGATAAGATCATTAACACACTTGAACCCAACTTCTCATGCCTCATTTCCCTTGTTGTATTAAAATCACTTGAGATTTTAGGCTCGGCGCCTGTGGCTCAACAGACTAAGGCGCTAGTCACATACACCTGAGCTGGTGGGTTTGAATCCAGCTCGGGCCCACCAAACAACAATGACGGCTGCAACCAAAAAATGGCCAGGCGTTGTGGCGGGCACCTGTAGTCCCAGCTACTTGGGAGGTGGAAGCAAGAGACTCGCTTGAGCCCAGGAGTTGGAGGTTGCTGTGAGCTGTGATGCCACCGCACTCTATCCAGGGTGACAGCTTGAGGCTCTGTCTCAAAAAAAAAAAAAAAAATCATTTGAGATTTTAGTACCAGACTGACTTTTTAAAATCATTTTCCACATTGCATCTCTATTCCTTAAGAATCCTTTATTTTCTGCTCTTTGCTATGTAGAATGTTCTATTTCTTTTGTCATATCCCATGATTTAAAAGATAGTAATCCTGTTATTAATTTTACTAGTAATTGACTTTTATATTTACTAGATTTGTCTGATGATGAAAGTTAAGAACAATCAATGTCTCCTAACTTCTTTGCTTTATGTCAAATGAAGATTCTAGTGTGCCTTATCCTTCCTTACCCATTTCTCACTCATTTCCAAGTTGTTTAAGATTTACTCAGGGTTTATAAATCCAACTTGCATTTCAACCATATACATCTTTTTTTAAAGAATGGATTTTTTTGTTCAATTTTATGACATATTTAGATGGTTTTAATGCTTGCCACCCAGCTTCTATATATAATGTTCCCATGTCCAAGTTCTTAATTTTAATTCATCTCTTGAGCAACTGAAGTATGTCTTCAAGTTGTTTACTTAGGAAGAACACATTTCTACTTCCTTCTCTGTAAATCTGAAATGTATTTCTGTTGTCTTCCCACATGAATGATAACTTATTGGGTACAGAATTCTTGTCACCATCTTTTTCACGCAAAACTATAGTCATTGCTCCCCATCCACTGGTGTTTAAAAATCCCAAGGCAAAGCCTAAAAATAGCCTGAATTTCTCCCTTTGTAACCCAATTCGATGTACAGAACTATGTAATATTTTTTCTTCATCTTAGAAAAAAAATTTTCCATTGTCAAGATAGGTTCTGGTAATAATTCTTCATTAATTTCATCAAGAACACAATGGCTGATTTAGCTGATCATTTTGTCAGCTCAGAAAATCATTTTCTACTGAGTATATGACTATACTTCTGTCTGTTTCATTGTCATGATCATAAATATCTCCTGGCTATCTATGCCTTCCTCACCATTAGCTCTCAAGGGGGACATGACAGCCTTCAGACTAGTCTCTCTGCTGTCCCTCAGGCCCTTCTCCCTTTTCATTCTCTACTTCTATTCATGACTTTAGACAGCATGGACCAATGGCTTCACTCACTGCCACGAATGCTGGCTGCCCACGGCTCTCAGAATATAATCCAAGCTCCTTAGTATGACAGCTGCAGCCTGCAGTGAGTGTCCCCACCTGTCCTGCCTCACCTCCCACAACACTCCACTTGCTCCCTGTGTTCCTCCTCCACAGAGCCCTTCTCCCTCCTGCCTCCTCTTCACTTTCTGCTATATCTAACTTCACGACCAGACCAACACCTCTGAGTTCTTAAGGTCTCAGCTTAAATGTTGCTCCCTCAGGAAACTTCTCCCTGACTCTGCAACCCCACTCCATTATGTCCTGTTTTAATGCCCCTAAACTTTGTCTTTTGCTCATTTTCCTTTCATGAGTATTTATTGTCTGCTACATGCTGGCAATTATTCTAGATGTCAGAGATATATTAGTGAACTAAAAGAGACTAAGGCTTCTGCCCTCATGGAGCTTAATTTCACAGACATTCCTGCACCAGGATTCTTAGATTTATTAAAACTAGTTGATCATGGAAGTGTTTTTATACTGTCTCCCTGGCAAAAGTGTAAGCCCTGTAAGGGCAAGGATCCAATAAATCCACTTGTTTACTTGTTTATAGCTCTAGGATATAAGATAGTTGCCTGGGACCTAATAGATATGCAATAAAAATTTGATGGGTGAATGAATGCTACTTGTAGAAGTCAGAACTCTTTCAAGTTGCAATCTATCTCCAATTAGCTATAGGAAAAAAAAATCCAAAAACTGAGGGGTGCATTCATCAGCTTACTGACTGGGGAGTCGGTGGCGGCTCTAGCACCTTACACAACTGGATCCAGAGTCTTGCTCAATACTGACAGGGCTCCCTCTGATCCCCTCTGTGTGTCTTGTTCTCTCCAGCTGTAGATGGGTTCCCTCCATGTTGCCAAGGGAAATAGGTGCTGACAGTTCCAAATTCACATATTCTTAGCTTAGCAACACCAGGAAAAAGAGCGTTTGTTTCTCTTGGCATCTGTATGTATGCAGGACCCAGACAACTGGGGACTGGTCCAGCGTTGAGTCCCCTGGCTCTATCTCTGTGTACAAAAGAAAGCAGCATTCTACTCAGCTATTCCTGGCTGGTCCACCTCTCCTGAGGGTCTGGTCAAGTGGGCAAAGTCATGTGTTGGATGTGACAGAGATGAGAACAGTGAATCTACTTGACCTCTGAACCAGGATATCTCAGAGCTCAGGAACATTCCACAAAAGAATAACAGGTGTTTCCAAGAGGAAGAAAGAAATGTGCTACCAGGAAAAACAGAGTAACTGCCCCATTCATTATATGGATAATGGGTGGGTTTTCTTGCCTTTTTTTTTTTTTTTTTTTTTTGAGGCAGGGTCTCATTCTGTTACCCACAGTGGAGTGCCATGGCACTTATTGCAGCCTTGGGCTCATTAACTGATCCTCCCACCTAACCTTGCAAGTATCAGGATTATAAAGCACATACCACCATTCTCAACTAATTTTTTTGTTTGTTTCTTTTTAATTTTTGTCCTGGAGGTGGGGGAGTGGGTGTCACTATGTTGCTCAGGCTGGTTTCAACCTCCTGGGCTCCTGTGATCCTCCCACCTGAGCCTCCCAAAGCATTAGGATCATAGTTGTGAGCCACCACACCCAGTCTTTTGTGCACCCATTCTTTACTTTCTGTAGCCAGTGCTTTTTGCATCTCTCTCCCTCTCATCCTATCACTTCTGTCTTCTTTGTAATAACTATTTCCTAGATGTGCTGTCCTCATGCTGAGGGTGGGTGAAGAGAAGCCCAGGGCACCTCGTGCCAGCTCTACACAGTGCTATGTTTTGAGGACAGCGGCCTCAGGTGGTCTTTTCGAACCTTGAGGATCTCTATGCTACAGTAGTGATCACTGGAAAAGCGCTATGGAGATTTAGTCAAGTCATTTTGCCAAGTTCTTTTCGTGTGTCATGGTCAGCCCCAATACCCCTCATTGCCACAATCAATCCATGTTTGCAGGGCATGAGAGGGTGGATGGTGTCATGCCACAGAGCTCTGGGCTGTTCTGGGTTGTCCTTGGGCCTATGTAACTCCAGCTGGAGACCATGGGGTGCCAGGAGACCTGCAATCTCAGTGGGCTTAACTTGCCACCTCAGAGACAACAGGAAGTAGTATCCAGCCAGGATCAAAGTCTGGCAGGGACCTTCAGATTACAGCCTTGTCTGCTGAGGATTTGACCTGTGTCCACTCTATCCTCCCACATCTGTCTCCCGTCTCCCCTCTGATCCTCACCCTGGTCTGGGCTGCCTACTTCTCCATTCACTAAGAGACAGACCCCTCCAGTCTCTGGAAGGGTCGAACATTGCTTGGGAAAGCCTGGCTAACTTGTTCCTGCTCCAACTAGCTTCAACAACTCCAGATTCTCGATGCTGTGCAGCACACCTTGTCAAATGGTTCACTCCAAACCTTTCTGGGATCTGCACACATGTGAGAAGTGCCTCCTCACTTCTGGTGATTCTAATTCAATGCCACAGGTCAGAGCCCTCAGCACATAGCACCACAGAGACAATGGCTTTGGCAGCAGGGAGATCAACTTGATTTGGTCCTCTAGAAGCAAACCTTGAAAGGAGGATTTGCATGCAGGTAATTTAAGAAGAGTCCCCAGGAAAAGCCAGTAGGGGAGTAGAAACTGGGTAAGGGAACCCAAGATGGGAAGAGGGCTGAATTAGGATGGACTAATTTTTTTTTTTTTTTTTTAGGCAGAGTCTCACTCTGTGGCCCTGGATAGAGTGCTATAACATCATAGCTCACAGAAAACCTCAAACTCTTGGCTTTGAGCAAGCCTCTTGCCTTAGCCTACCAAATAGCTGGGATCACAGGTGCCCACCACTATGCCCGGCTAGTTTTTCTGTTTTTAGTAGAGATGGGATATTGTTATTACCCAGACTGGTCTCGAATTCCTGACTTCAAGCAATCAATCCACTTTGGCCTCCCAAAGGATTACAAGTATGAACCACCACACCTGGCTGACTAATTTATTTTATATATATATTTATTTATTTAAAAATTTTTTTCTGATACGGAGTCTCTGTTGCCCTAGGTAGAGTGCTGTGGGGTCAACCTAGCTTACAACAACCTCAAATTCCTATAATCAAGTGATCCTCCTATCTTAGCCTCCTGAGTAGCTGTGACTACAGGCACCCACCAAAATTCCTGGCTAATTGTTTTTATTTTTAGTAGAGATAGGGTCTCACTTTTGGTCAGGTTGATCTTGAACTCCTGAGCTCAAGGGATCCTCCTGCCTTGGTCTTGGCCTCTCAGAGTGCTAGGATTACAGCCATGAGCCCCCATACCCAGCTGCCAGGTTCAGACTCAACTGAATCCAGGTGCTTAAACAAAGGGTTAGTAAACTATAGTCTGTGAGCCAAATCTAACCTGCCACCTGTTTTATAATAACTTTTTGTTGGAACACAGCTATGCTTATTTGTTTACAGATTGTCTATGGCTGCTGTTACTCTATACCCACAGAGTTGAGTAGTTGCAACAGAATCCACATGGTCCACAAAGCTGAAATTATTTATACTACTGGTTCTTCTTTTTTTTTTTTGGTAGAGGCAGAGTCTTACTTTATCACCCTCGGAAGAGTGCCATGGAGTCACAGCTCACAGCAACCTCCAACTCCTGGGCTTAGGAGATTCTCTTGCCTCAGCCTCCCGAGTAGCTGGGACTACAGGCGCCCGCCACAACACCCGGCTATTTTTTGATGCAGTTTGGCCGAAGCCAGGTTTGAACCCACCACCCTCGGTATATGGGGCCGGCGCCCTACTCACTGAGCCACAGGTGCTGCCCCTACTGGTTCTTCTTAACGGAAAAGGTTTGTCAATCCTGACTCAAACAATATCATCAGGAATCTACATTTATCTCTTCTTGCCAGACAGTTGTTGTCAGTTCTCTGTGGCCCTACCCCCTAAACTACAAAGACTGGGAGTGGGAGGAGTGTGGCTTCCCCAGCAGTCTGGAGTGTGGAGCAGGAGAAGGATAAATGGCTTTGGAGCAGGCCAAAATGACAGATGTCCACTCTACAGGCTCTGATCTTGTTTTCCTTGCAGTGTTACATTAGCCTCCATGGTGACAAATCATAAGCCACTTGGCCTTCATCCTTCAGCTTGGTAGCATCCTTCCTGTCAAGCCCAAAACAAGGTCAATAAGTGGCCATGGCTCCAGCCCATCTATTACCCTGCAGAGTGTTCCCGGGGTTCACTTGGGTTAGAACATCTTTGCTCCAGGCCTGCTGCTCTTTTTGATCTGGATAGAGCATTCCAAGCACATTTACTAATGTTCTGTTAAAGCCCTTGGGTTGGATGTCCCCCTTGGGGGGCTGTTCTAGCCTTGCCAGTTGAAATTTTGCCAGTAAGATGATTCTCAAAATCTCACAATTTCTTGGTGAGAAGGTCTAAAAACAGGCAACCCATAAACACAAAAGAACTTAAGAACTTCTCCCGTCACACCTTTGCCACAGAGGATGCTTCTTGATCCCCGATGTGATACCTGGGCACGAAAAGCAGGACACTGTCCAGATGTCGCCTGTCCAGTTCCAGAAGGCAATAATCAAGGTGCACCATTTTCATCCCACTCTGAGTCCCCTCCAGAGAGGTGGTTAGTGGGCAGTGTTTTCCAGCCAGTGCTCTGGGGCACAGGTGTCACTTTTTGTTTGAATGTCCTCTGCCATCTCGGGCCAGAGTAACCATGCTCTAATTAGTCCCAGCATCTGTTCTCTCCCCAAGGCCTGAAATCATCATGCATGGACCTCCCTGCTGCAGGGCAACATTTAAAAAGTACCAACAGCATCCATAGTCCATTTATGAGGCACAAAAACAATCTTGTGTAATACCCAATAATTGCCCCAATAATTAGGGCAGTTTCTGTCATCCCTAGGGCATTAGAGGAGCTTTGTACCCTTTCTGCCAAAAGGACCTACTTTCCTTTCTCTTTAGCTGCAGCTTGACATCTTCCTATTCAAGCTTTTGCCGATTCCCCCTTCCAACTGAGGCAGGGAGGTAGATTTGGGTAACATAAATCAAGGATATAAACACCACTTCTGAGGGTTGTCCCAGGCTGTCAGCCAAGCCTCTCTTCCAGACCCCTGTGCCATTCCAAATGGCCTATACTCCCTCATTAAAGATGGTCTCAATGGCCTAAGAATGTGACCTTTGTAAATGGTAGCTGTACCTTCAGAGATGTGATCACAATGCTGGAACTACAGGCCACTGGAACTTCCACTGAGCAAGTCTCCTAATATCCAACTCAGTGCTGGTAAGTGTGTGTGACAGTCCACACCTAGAAGGGTACCTCACGTTCATACTCCTTAAATGTATTTTGATAAGTCACGTCAGCATTAAAAATGCTGATCTGGGGCAGCGCCTATGGCTCAACGAGTAGGACACCGGCCCCATATACTGAAGGTGGTAGGTTCAAACCCAGCCTCAGCTGAACTGCAAAGCAGAAAAATAGCCAGGTATTGTGGCGGACGCCTGTAGTCCCAGTTACTGGGAAGGCTGAGGCAAGAGAATCACCTAAGCCCAGGAGATGGAGGCTGCTGTAAACTGTGTGACACCATGGCACTCTACCGAGGGTGATAAAGTGAGACTCTGTTGGCTCAGCGCCTGTGGCTCAACAGGCTAAAGCGCCAGCCACATACACCTGAGCTGGCGGGTTCGAATCCAGCCCCGGCCCGCCAAACAACAATGATGGCTACAACCAAAAAATGGACAGGCATTGTGGCGGGCACCTGTAGTCCCAGCTACCTGGGAGGCAGAGGCAAGAGACTCGCTGGAGCCCAGGAATTGGAGGTTGTTGTGAGCTGTGATACCACGGCACTCTATCTGGGGTGACAGCTTGAGGCTCTGTCTCAAAAAAAAAAAGTGAGTCTCTGTTTCTACAAAAAAAAAAATGCTGATCTGTTAATGGAACATTGAGCCTCACTACCAGATAGGCTTTGAAGAACAAATGTCACAATTTTATTATCCCCCATCAACCTCTTTTTTTTCTTTTTCCAAAGATTGGGTCTCACTCTATTGCCCAGGCTGGAGTACAACTCCTGGGCTGAAGTGATCCTCCTGCTTCAACCCCTGTAGTAGCTGGAACTACTACAGGCTTATACCACCACACCTGGCTAACCTATCAACCTCATATAATGCCACCTTCCATCCCTTTGTCCTAGATCAAGATTGTTCGTCTGTTGGCATCCTTTCCTTTAGGAAGCCACCTTACTTACCCATGTTTTGTTTTTGTTTTTGTTTTTGAACAGAGTCTCACTTTGTCACCCTGGGGTTGAGTGCCGTGGCCTCATCATAGATCACAGCAACCTTACACTCTTGGGCTTAAGTAGCTGGGACCACAGGAGCATGCCACCACACCCAGCTAATTTTTCTAGTTTTAGTAGAGACAGGGTCTCGCTTTTGCTTAGGCTGGTCTTGAAACTCCTGAGCTAAAGCAATCCACGCACGTCAGCCTGCCAGAGTGCTAGGATTACAGGCGTGAGGCACCACGCCCAGCCCATCCATGTGGTTTAGGTGGCATTGATCCCCACTCAACCTGGAGGGTCCCAAAGTGGATATGTGATTCAAGCCTGAAAATCAGACTATCCCATTTCTCTAGCCATAGTGGTTAGTTCAGGGATGGGCACATGAGCAAACTTGGCCAATCAGAATCTTCCCTGGTAGTTTTCTGTCAGAACAGACAAGAAAATGCTCTATCATTCTCTGCCATTTTCACTGCCCACATGAAGGAATAATTCTACACTAGGAGAGAATGAAGCCATCAAGCAACATGAACCAGTGGATAATCCAAGATGAGAGATGGAGACAAACATGGAGTAAGAGGTACTTAATGACCTTTAAGTCATTAATGAGCCCCTGGACCCAACTGTTTGGGGGTACCTAGGCTTTATATTATATTATAAAATATTATAGGCCCCCAAATAATTCAAAGATGAATTATTTCTCCTTTGTTTCACAGTTGAAACCAGAGGTTTCAATAATAATAAATAAAGAATCTTGAGAGAATGAGAAGTTACTGACACAAGAGCTTTTTTTTTTTCAGAGACAGAGTCTCATTTTATTGCCCTCGGTAGAGTGCTATGGCGTCACAGCTCACAGCAACCTCCAACTCCTGGGCTTAGGTGATTTTCTTGCCTCAGCCTCCCAAGTAGCTGGGACTACAGGCACCTGCCACATGCCTGGCTATTTTTTGGTTGTAGTTGTCATTATTGTTTGGCAGGCCCCAGACTGGGTTCAAACACACCAACCTTGGTGTATGTGGCTGGCGCCCTAGCCACTGAGCTATAGATGCCAGCCCACAAGGGCTTTGGAGAATGCAAAACAGTGGACTGGGCATAATTCTTTGTGTGGCAAAAGATCAGGAATAGGTTGAAAGGCACAGAGAATACAGAGAAAGAGAGAGTATAAACAATATGGAGTTAAGATCTTTTTTTTTTTTTTTTTTTTTTTGATAAAGAGCCGAAAGCTGTCACCCTGGATAGAGAGCTGTGGCATTACAGCTCACAGCAACCTCCAATTCCTAGGCTCTAGCGAGTCTCCTGCCTCCACCTCCCAAGTAGCTGGGACTACAGGCGCCTGCCACAACGCCTGGCCATTTTTTGTTTGCAGCCGTCATTGTTGTTTGGCGGGCCCGGGCTGGATTTGAAC
>CAUYON010136460.1:0-11412 GCA_963573935.1 Arctocebus calabarensis
GTTGTGGCAGGTGCCTGTAGTCCCAGCTTCTTGGGAAGCGGAGGCAAGAGACTCGCTTAAGCCCTGGAGTTGGAGGTTGCTGTGAGCTGTGATGCCACGACACTCTACCCAGGGCAACAGGTTGAGGCTCTGTCTCAAAAAAAAAAAAAAAAAAAAAAAAGAGTAGACTGTACATATTAAGATCATGATTATCCTGAGTTTTTGAAGGGAGAGAAAATGACATTTGAAGTAAACTAACAAAATATAAGGGTTTTCTAACTAACTTTTTGTGTGAACGCTTTACTTAACAGAATATACTGAAGATTATCAGTGTTAGTAACTCAAAACGTGTTAGTGAGATGTATTCAGAATAAAGCTTTAAAGTAGCTAAGAAAGGATGTGAATAGGGAGGGGTGCTAACCACAGTGAATGACAGAGGCCCTGAGTTTACTTTCTTGGGGGGAAATTCTTTTTAAATATGTGTCATATTCTCATAAATATGAAGTGAAACACAGACAACTTCATGATAGTCAGGGTATTCAATCAATAGTCCAATCAAGCATTCTCTCCCAAATGGTGAGTTGCTCTTGAAAGAAGAAAAAAAAAAATCACCATTTCCATCATTTCACTGTAATTTCTTCCCACTAAGTCCCCTTAAGCTGGCAACCACACACCTCGAATACTTCTATCATTGGCAAGGTTTGTCTGATAAAGAGAAGTGCCGTGTATAAAGATCTTCATTAAAAGATATTATAATGAAATCTACTTATAATCAAAAATATTACCTAAGGTTGATGAGACTTACTTTTACTTATATATTTTTACATTTTTATAATAAACATAAACTGGCCAACAGCCTTCCCTATCCTAAGTCAATTAGGTATGATGCAACACAAATAACTAAACTGAAACTTCTATATCTCAATTATAAGTGCCAAAATAAATATAATAAAAAAATGGCAAAGGTCAAAGACAGCTTTTTCTCTAAAAATATTAAAAACCAGAGATTTGATACACACCAATATCGTAACTTTTTAAAAACCTAGAAAGATAATTTTTTCTCAGAAAATGAAATAAACAATTTTAAAAATGCTTACTCTTTGTTGTTTGTAGTGCTTAAACATTCTAATACAGTGTTCAATGATAAATAGCAAATAAATGCCTCCTAGAGCAACAAGTCCTTTCAAAACAGCATCGTATTCTTCCAAAAACTTCTTAGATTCATGTCCATGAGAATGTCCATGCCCATGTGCATGTTGATGACTGTGATCATGTCCACCCTGAGACTGTCAATGAGAATAAGGAAAACTTCTAAGCAAGTAAAGTGCTATTTTAAATTTGAGCTTTTAATTTCCTACAGAAAACAGAAAATACCTTTTAATTGTTAAAGTGCTCCCCTAGATATTATCTCACTTAAAGTAGTCTTCCATTTAATTTGCTTTACTCATTTGTCCATACATATTTATGTGTTATACATAAAACGAAGATCAGACTCAAATACCTATGAGAGTAAGATATATACTATAGTAAGATAAACAAGCCAGAAGTAATAATGGGGTGATGGGTTCTTTGTAAATCAAAGTGAACAAGACCCACTTAAATGCCAAATATTTGGTAAAAACAAAACACACAAACTAATTCACAGCAGGTCACTACTTATGACTCCCTACAATCTAACTCTTTCTTAAACTGACTGCATTTTTTTAAGATCTTCTCCTATAAATTATTTCAAAGAGGTGATGAGATTCTTACCTTTGCACATACTGGGTAATATTAATAAGAATATATATATAAATGTGTGTGTAATTTTCCATATTTTAAAGCTTTAGCGAAAATAAACATGTATAGAAAAAGTTATATTTCAACACTGTAAAATATATAGGTATCACAATATCAATCTTAGAGAATTTAAGTTAGGTAACTAGGCTTAAGTATTTTTCTTCCCTTCAACATTTTATTTATCTTCTTTCTCTGATTTCTAAACCTTTCAAAGGAGGTTAGAGCACCCAACAAGGCAATGGTTAAGTTTGCTTAATCCCTCCTTACTAGAAAAACAACTCACATGGCACTTAACTATCACATCAACTCCCTTATTAGGCTTAGTTCTAAGATTGTTGTTGTAATTATTGGTTGGTAGAAAGGACAAAACAAAAAAAAAACCCGTATCGACAGTCTTAAGATTCTATCTATAGTCTTAAGTCTATCATTAGCCTGTAATGCCATACATTACTCTTAGATTAGAATTCTGGAATTCTGAACCAAGAGTACAGAAGGGGAGAAGAGTTATACACAATATACAAATACAATCCTGTATCCCAAATACTACAGAAGAGAATTAAATGTTATAATTTTAGATTTGGAAAAGAACAGTATTATTTTCCTAATTTAAAGAAAAAACGGTGAAAGTAAACCCAATACTTCTGGTTGGTGACAGATAGCTACCTACCTCCCTATCAATAGGTTACATATAGATAGCAATCTTTAAAAAAATTGATAAGCTTGGCTAAAAGTACAAGCTTATGATCATATCATTACAAGTATCAAAGAAAAGAACACATGTGGTACTCCAGGTGAAAAGATAAACACCCTCTTCCATGTATAATGAGCTAAAAGGCTAAAATAATTACCTGAGCATGTCTGCCTACTACTACTCAAATAAAGATACAGAGGACTTCTTGGCTATGTGTACAATCAATTACAACACTCCTTATACATCTCTTCTAAAGGCTTACTTGATACACTACATAGGTTAAAAGACAGATGATTCAATGTTTAAGTATTCATTTTCAGAATTTCTAATATAGTAAATTTTAATCCAAAGAGTATTTTTAAAGAGTAGTAGAAAAAAAAACTGCCATTACCAGTCTTCGCTGCTATTTAAAAACCTATGATAAAACTGATTTCAAAAACATTGCTATTAAAACTGTAAAAATGGAAAAAATAATTCATCCTCTAAGCAAATAAAACATCACAACTACTAGATGAGTGTGTGATAGCTTGCTAATGAAGGACCCTTTTGGCTTAAATCCCTTTCAGTTTTAATCTTTTAAAATTAAATGTCACTTACATGGGGTAGTAGATGAAGAAGAGCATCTCCACTCATTGTTCCTACAGCTAGTGCAACAAGGAATGTGAGAAGGAACTTGAAGCATCCTTGGTTAATTATGGGAACCAAGATCACTCCTAGCAAGGAAAGCAGGCTAATGACAGTGATAGAAATGATTCCACAAATCCATGCTGTAGGAAAGATATCAATAGCTAACATTAGTAATTCAACAGAAACCAAAAATGCTCCAAAAGAAGAATAAACTTAAAATAAACCAGTCATGGAAGACAGATTATCTTATTCACACTGTGCTTTTCAAGAAGCTTTAGGGCACTGCTACAAAAATATGACATATAACCAATTTGAACACTTAAGAAACTCAGAAACTTAAGATATAAATAGTAACTTCACACATCAAAGTGTACTTTTTTTTAAGTATACTTAAAATAACAAAAAGAGTGGAAATAGAATGTTTCTAACCAAAGAAATGATAAATGCTTAAGGTAATGTATGCCTGTATCAAAACATCATATGTACTCTATTGTACATATACACAACTATTATGTACCCATAATTAAGAATTTAAAAATTTTTAAAAAGTGCCTTCAATGGCACATTATACATATGAGAAACAATGACTAAATTCAATCTGTACTTGTCAAAATCTAGTTGGGTAAATCTCAGATTATTCTTTTTTTTAGGGTTACATTACATTCTACACTGGGAAATCCATAATACTCATTCATTTTTGGACTTACCTATTAAGATACCTGCAATATAAATTAAGCTTCTAAATCTTAACACAGAGAGAATACCATTAATTTGATGCAGCATACATCTGTGATGATTAACAATTTATATAACATAACTTAACAAGCTAATAAAATAGCAGTAGAACCATACTTTAAATTTTCAGCTTATTACATTTTAAAAGACCATAGTAAAACAACATATATATGCTTACAAGCATGTCTTAAAATATCTACTTATTGGGCGGCGCCTGTGGCTCAGCGAGTAGGGCACTGACCCCATATACCGAGGGCTGCGGGTTCAAACCCGGCCTTGACCGAACTGCATCAAAAATTAGCCGAGCGCTGTGGCAGGCACCTGTAGTCCAGCTACTTGGGAGGCTGAGGCAAGAGAATCGCTTAAGCCCAAGAGCTGGAGGTTGCTGTGAGCTGTGACTCTACAGCACTCTACCGAGAGCGATAAAGTGAGATTCTGTCTCCACAAAAAAAAAAAAAAAAAATCTACTTATAGAATTGAGAGAAAATGTGATTGCATTACATAATCATAAAACCAATGGGAATGAATGTTATTCTAAGCAAATATTTCCTTTCTACAATTATCATTATGTTAACTTCTGGCTAGGGATGTCTTGGATGTTGCGGGGCAACACAGAGTCCTAGGGCTGCCTCACTTCCAGTTTCTGCTAGAAAACACCATGTTTTCCTTACCTAGCCATACGCAGGATGTAACTGCGCACAATGATGTCAATACGCCTACTATGACTACTGTTTATTGTACTGCCACTACTCTTCCCTTTGGATATATAAGCGTATGGGACCTTTCAGCTGCACGAAATTTCTATACCTGCTCATTGACCCCTGAGAGCCAAATAAAGGCATGTCATATCTGCCTTCGGCTCTGCAGTTGTTCTTCGGTCTGAATGCATCTGGTGTGAACCTTCCAGGCATCACCCTCTTATATTACAATTGGTGTCATGAACAGGACTCAGGTTGGTATGGAACCCCTGAAGGACAGGACAGAGGTGTGGCCCACGTGGAGAATGTGGTACTCAGTGACAAGACTTTCATCTGCTTGGGCAACCCCCAGTACGGGACTCCACCGTGGGTGGAGAGAACATACCCTTAGGGAGACCTATGAGAAAAAGAGCTGCCGCATCCTGGTGGGAACGGTGGATTGGGTGATTCTTACAGACCTATAGAGCCTGGACTGAGGCAGTCTGATGTGAGAGCTGGTGTACAGGCACCCCAGGAGGCTGAATACAGGGGTGGCCCAAGTTGGGTATGTGGTACTTGGTGGTGAGCCTATTATCTGCCTGGGCGCCTCCCCCAGGGATGACCTGAAGTGTATGGAACTTTACAGTGAATGGAAAAAGCTCTTTATGCCCTTGGGGAGACATCTGAGAAAAAAGAGCAATTAAGTGGCAGGAGGGGCTGTGGGCTGGGTGTTCCTCACAGACCTCCAAGTTAAGGCTGAACAGACCCTCTGCCAGGTGACTCATGTTTGCAAGCTCCTTTGAGAATTGGCAGAAGAGTGACAGCGGCAGCTGACACTGAAAGAGACCGATTGCCTCTTGTGGGAGGAGTGGCATGGTAAGATCTAGAGCTGTGTAAAATCTCTGGCTGTCATGGTGGCAGTCTCCTCCAAAGGGGAGGGAAACAAAGTGCCACATTTCCAAGCCTGCCAGTGGATGCCCAGAAGTTGTAAAAACCCAACAGCCTATGGCTCCAGAAGAATGTCCTATTGGGGCCCCTGAGGTAATGGAACATTCCTCTTTGAGTCCATGATGGAATTGGTAGAGTTGGAGGTGCAGTCCAACTAGCTGGTTGGATGTTGTGGTTGTGGGACCTGGGAGTGAATGGTATTGTTTTAGATGAGAAAGAAATGGAAAAGCTGGCTTTGGTGACTACTCATCCCTCTTTGTGGCAGCGTCTCCAGAACAGCTGCTGGAATGGTAGGGCACCGACTCATTGTTAGGTTGGGTACAGTCTGTATACTGTGGGCCAATGTCAGAGACCTGACCTGCTCAGTAAGCAAATGGCAATCATATGCTGTACTGCAATAGGTGTTAATGTGAGCTGGGCTTGGGCAATACTATGTTTAATTTGCATGCTTGGGGTCCTAATGGTGAGCAGTTTACAACTGCACTGCATGATGCAGTGTTACAACGTGCCGCCTTATCCCTGTTTGGGCCTTTGGTGATAATCTTAGCAACCTATATGGGCAGGCCTATAAATGATGTTATCAGCGCTATCGCTGATTTGGGGGAAGCTAAACCATTATAGACGGAAAGGGTCTGAGGATTCCAAGAAAGTCAGTCAATGCTCCCTCATTGTTTGCTGTGGTAGGTTATATCATAGCTGTGGTTATTTGGATGCAGTCTTTGACATTCCCTGCACAGGGACATAGAAAGAAAACTCAAACACACAGATTGTGAGGCAAGAAACCCCAATAGAGTAGAGTGTGAGGCAAGATAGAGTCTTTGGGCTTCCTTGCCCACAGGTCTGCCAGAACTATAAGCAGTCATAACTATAGACGTAACTAGGCACAATGATGTCATGTTTGTATTGACTACTATATTGCTATTGTCTGACCACTGTACGACTACTGTTTGGCACTCTGCCGCTACTCTTCCCCTTAGATGTTAAGTGTACAGGACCTTCTGTTTGTGCAGACTTCCCATGCCTGATCGCTGCCACTGTGATCTGAATAAAGGTATATCATACCTGTCCTCTGTGCCCCAGCTCTTCTTTGGTCTGAACACATCTAATGTGAACCTACGGGGCATTGGCCTCTTGCATTACAGATGTGAAGAAGAGTCTAGGAAAGCTTCTTTGGAGCGAAAAACATTTTGCAATGTTCCAAAATGATTCATAATCTCACATGGCTTTTGGCAAATTAGCCAAAAACCAAGTTACCAAATAACAAACTGATCAAAATCTAATTCAATAAAAGTCAATATCAATATGCTAATGGAAGAGCTAAATACATTATAAATGAAGACCAATTACTGGCAGATTGACACACATGACCTAGCCAAGGGCTTACATCTATAGTTGCAGGTGGATCTCTGTGAATTCATGTCTGCATAAACTGGTACATGTCACATGTATTCCACACTCTCATGTACAATTTCATGAGCTATGAGGATCAGCTATGAGGACTATCTCTTTCTCACCCACCTCAGAAAGCAAATCTGTGAACTAACAGAAAAAAGTGTTTTGAAAGAGAAATGGCCACCTACTGATTAAAAAAAACCTTCACTGATTGGCTCGGCACTCGTAACACAGTGGTTATGGCGCCAACCACATACGTCAAGGCTAGCGGGTTTGAACCTGGCCCAGGCCACCTAACAACAGTGACAACTACAAGAATAAATAGCCAGGCTTTGTGGTGAGTGCCTGTAGCCCTAGCTAATTGGGAGGCTGAGGCAAGAGAATCGCTTAAGCCCAAGAGTTTGAGGTTGTTGTGAGCTATGAAACCACAGCACTCTACCCAGGGGGACACAGTGAGACTCTGTCTCAAAACAAACAAAAAAAAAACCTTCACTGGAATGTTATATTTGACAACTGAAATGCAGAAAATATCATAAGCCCACAAAGGAGAAAGCCTAAATAAATCAATCTAGGGCAATAACACTGCCTAACTTTCAGGGCACCATTCTTTTTTTTTTTTTTTAATTAAATCATAGCTGGGTACATTAATGCAATCATGGGGTACAATGTGCTGGTTTTATACACAATTTGAAATATTTTCATGAAACTAGTTAACATAGCCTTCACGGCATTTTCTTAGTTATTGTGTTAAGACATTCATATTCTACATTTAGTAAATTCCACATGTACCATTAATGTATCTTTTAGGTAGTGTCATTTACTTAGAATACAATGTAAATGATACACCCTTGAGTAGTTCAATGAAATGCTATTTGGTAAATTTCCCATCCAAAATGATTTGATACGTACATGAATATATACGCACACACATGTATTTTAAAGAATTAATACACATTTTTAGTTTCTTGTTTATAAAGTAAAATACATCTCATTAAACTGATTATAAAAAACAATAAAAAGTCAAAAGTCAGATGACTATGCTCATCTTCAAATTAAATAATCTCTATAAGCCAGACACAGGGGCTCACACGTTTAATTCCAACAGCTGAGGTGGGAGGATGGTTAGAACTTAGGGGTTGGGCTCGGCGCCTGTGGCTCAATGGGCTAAGGCGCCAGCCACGTACACCTGAGCTGGCGGGTTCGAATCCAGCCTGGGCCACCAAACAACAATGACGGCTGCAACCAAAAAATGGCCTGGCGTTGTTGCGGGCACCTGTAGTCCCAGCTACTTGGGAGGTGGAGGCAGGAGACTCGCTTGAGCCCAGGAATCGGAGGTTGCTGTGAGCTATGATGCCACAGCACTCTACCCGGGGTGACAGCTTGAGGCTCTGTCTCAAAAAAAAAAAAAAAGAACTTAGGGGTTGAAGATCAACCTGAGAAAGAGTAAGACTCCATTTCTACTAAAAATAGAAAAAATGAGCTGAGCATTAAGGCCAGCACCTGTTGTCCCACCTACTCAGGAGGCTGACAAGTCTGTTTAAAAGAATCCAGAACTCTACTGGGGAAGGAGCAGAATTATGGGGTAGGTACATTTGTCCCAAAGTACATGACAATCTCTAATGTCCAGCCTGAGCACTAGCCAGACGATGTGGTGGGTACCTGTAGTCCCAGCTACTTTCAAAGCTGAGGCAAGAGGCTTGAGCCCAAGAGTTTGAGGTTGCTGTTAGCTATGATGCCATGGCACTATACCAAGGGTGAAAGAGTGAGACTCTAATCTCAAAAAAAGGGAAAATCTCAAATGGTTGAATTCCCTTTCTCCTATTTCTTTTTGTTTTCGAGACAGTCTCTAGAACCTAGGCTAGAATGTTGTGGAATAGCAGCTCACAGCAACCTCAAACTCCTGGGTTTAAGTGATCCTCCTGTCTCAGTCGCCCAACTAGCTGGGACTACAGGTGACCACCATGGAGCTTGGCTAATTTTTCCAATTTTAGTAGAAACAGAATCTCACTCTTGCTCAATCCAGTCTCCTCCCCCTTCAGACTTTCAGAGTGGTTAAGATTACAGGTGTGAGCCACCGCATACATCTGGCCTTTATACATAAAACACAGAAGGCATAACTAAGACTATTATAACAGACTAATCACTCCTTAATATACACATTGCCTCGCCTGACACAGGTGGGAATTTAAAAATATTTTCAAAGATGCCAACTATACTGCTCCTTTAAAAAGACAACTTTTCTTAATTCCTTGCTTATTAGTAGCTATCTGAATTGACAACATACTATTGTCATATAGGTAGAAAGAACTTTAATAATCTACATTAGCATTATCTAACTGTGCTCATTTGTTCCATGAGATAGAGTATTTCGAAGGGGAGAGAGGGGAGAATTAATAATCAATTAACGTTTGTTAGTAGTACCAGATTAAACAGGTTCCTTTAGAGCCTCTAAGAGTTTAACAAGGAACGTGCAACTCTGATAGTACAATTTGCAGCATTTCCCCAATTTATACGATCATAGACCCTACTAATACTACATATAGATGGGGGTCTTCAAAAAGTTGATGGAAAAAACATACTACGAAAATACAATTAATTTTGTGCCCTAACTGAAGTATTTTCTCAAGTAAATAAATGAAAACAGCACAAACAACAGCCAACACAACAAACATGTCAATTGATTCAGCTTATACAATTCTAAATGAAAAATTAAAGTTGAGCAAACACCCCTCACAGCAGATAAACAAGGAAATAGAGGACTTAGCACAATAAACCTAATAGATATACAGAATACTCTACGCAATAACAAAAGCACAAACATTCTTTAGTACACATGAAACATTTTTCAGGATAGACCACATGTTAAGATACAAGTGAAGTCTCAATAAATTTAAAAAGATAAATATAATACAAATTGTCATCTCTTACCACAAAGGAATGAAGTTAGAAATTACTTGGGAGGCTGAGGCAAGAGAATCGCCAAAGCCCAGGAGTTGGAGGTTGCTGTGAGCTGTGTGATGCCACAGCACTCTACCGAGAGCGATAAAATAAGACTCTGTCTCTAAATAAAAAAAAAAAAGAATAGAAGAAAAAGTATCCAATGTACTCAGCCCTACTATGAAACTAATTTATAGCTTTCATATGAAGGCTATAACCCAACTATAGCACAAGAATATGGGGAAAGGGGCATAGGAGGGGAGGGGGCAGGATGGGTGGAGGGAGGGTAATTGGTGGGATCACATCTACGGTGCATCTGAGAAGGGTACAGATGAAATTTACTAAATGCAGAATACAAATGTCTTCATACAATAACTAGGAAAGTGCCATGAAGGCTATGTTAAACAGTTTGATGAAAATGTTTCAGATTGTGTATGAAGCCAGTACTTTATACCCTACGATTGCATTAATGTACACAGCTATGATTTAATAAAAAAAAAAAAAAAGAAAGAAAGAAATTAACTACAAAAGTAAAACCACAAATTCACAAATCTGTAGAAATTAATATTCTCTCAACTACTGGATCAAAAAGAAAATATATAGAAAATACTTAAGAGACAAATGAAAACAAAAATACAACCAGAACACATGGGATATATCTAAAAGCACTGCTAAGGTGGAAATTTATAGTTGCAAATATACTAAAAACCAAAACAAAACAAGATCTTAAATCAAAAACTTTTTCCTTTTTTTTTTTCTGAAAGAGACAGAGTCTCCTCTATTACTGGAGCTAGAATACAGTGGCATCATCATAGCTCACTGCAACCTCTAACTCCTGGGCTCAAGCCATACCCCTGGCCTAAGCCCTCCTAGTAGCTGTGACTATAGGAACATGCCACCACACCCAGATAATTGTGTTTCTGGTTTTGGTAGACATAGGGTCTTGTTTTTGCTCAGGTTTGTCTTGAACTTCTGGTTCAAGTGATTCTCCCGCCTTGGTCTCCCAAAGTACCAGGATTAAAGGGATAAGCCACTAAGCCTAGCCCAAAAACTTAACTTTATATTAGAAAAAGACCAAAGAACCGCAAATTAGCAAAAGAAAGGAAATAATAAAGATTAGAGCTGAGATAAATGAAATAAAGAATAGAAAAACAATAGAGAAAAATCAATGAAACCTAAAGTTAGTTCTTGAAAAAGATAACAAAACAGACAAACGTTTAACTAGACTAAGAAAGAGAACATAAAAATTACTAAAATCAGAAATAAAAGTGGGGACACTAAGACTAATTACAAAGAAATAAAACGAATTACAAGAGAATACTATAAATAAATGAACACCAACAAATTTGATAACCTACATAAAATAGACAAATCCTAGGAACACAAACCCTACCAAGACTAAATCACAAAGAAATAGTGAATAGACCTGCTGCTTAAGAAGATTGAATCAGTAATCAAAAACCTCCCAACAGGCTCGGCACCTATGGCTCAACGGGCTAAGGCGCTAGCCACATACACCTGAGCTGGCGGGTTCGAATCCAGCCCGGGCCCACCAAACAACAATGACGGCTGCAACCAAAAAATGGCCGGGCGTTGTGGCGGGCGCTATAGTCCCAGGTACTTGGGAGGCTGAGGCAGGAGACTCGC
>CAUYON010136463.1:0-11093 GCA_963573935.1 Arctocebus calabarensis
GCCTCAGCCTCCCAAGTAGCTGGGACTACAGGTGCCCGCCACAACGCCTGGCTATTTTTTTGTTGCAGTTTGGCCGGGGTTAGGTTCGAACCTGCCACCCTTGGTATATGGGGCCAGCGCCCTACTCACTGAGCCACAGGAACCACCCAACACTATTTGATTTTTGTGTTAAACATTTCTTTTCTTCTTCTTCTCTCTCTCTCTTTTTTTTTTTTGAGACAGCGTCTCACTCTGTTCTCCTGGGTAGAGTGCCATGGTGTCATTTTAGCTCACAGCAACCTCAAACTCTTGGGGCTTGAGCAATCCTCTTGCCTCAGCCTCTGGAGTAGTTGGGATGACAGTCACACACCTCAACACCTGGCTAATTTTTCTTCATAAAGATGGAGCCTCACTCTTGCTGGCTGGTCTCCTGAGCTTAAGCAATTCGTGCTACTGGGCCTCTCAGAGTGTTAGGATTACAGGCGTGAGCCACTGCACTGACCTCCATTTCCTTTTCTTTATAATTTTAGTACCTGCATATATGTCCCTAAAAAAATATTTGGTCTATTTTTAAACTTTGTACAAGTGAAATAATTTTGTGTGTATAATTTTGTGTCTTGCTTCTTTCCATATTATATACATCTGTGAGATTCATCTACATTTTAGCCATAATTTGTTCATTTATATTGCTGTATTAACATTCCATTGTAAGAACAATCATAATTTATTAACTCAGTTGTTTCCTATTTCAGTTATTACACAAAAAAATGCTTCCATAAACATTCTTCTTTAGTGTCTTTAGCCCATGTATAAAATGTTCTGTAGGAACAAACCCAGTGACAGGCTTGCTGGGTCATAGGCTCTGCCTGTCTTTAGCTTTCATAGATATTGCCTGTTTTCCATAGCAGTTGTACCAACTTACACTCCTACTCACAGGGTGCGACAGTTCTCAGTATAACATCCTCACCAACCCTTACTGTGATCAGATTTTTAAATGCTTTAGCCAATCTTTTTTTTTTTGAGACAGAGTCTCGCTATGTCACCTTTGGTACCATGCTATGGCGTCACAGCTCACAGCAACCTCCCACTCTTGGGCTTAAGCAATTCTCCTGCCTCAGCCTGCCAAGCAGCTGGGACCACAGGTGCCCACCACAATGCCTGGCTATTTTTTGGTTGTAGTTGTCGTTGTTTGGCAGGCCCAGGCTGGATTCAAACCTGCCAGCTCCAGTGTATGTGGCTGGCACCCTAGTGCTACAAGTGCTAAGCCTCTCTTGTGTCTTTTGATAAACAAATAATGTAGCTGAATTTATCATTTTTTCCCTATATGGTTTGTGTATTTTGTGTCTCATTTAAGAAATTTTTTATACTCTTGAGTTCCTAAAGATACACACACACACACACACATATATATATATTTTTGAGGCAGAGTCTCACTATGTTGCTCTCAGTAGAGTGCTGTAGTATCACAGCTCACAGCAACCTCAAACTCTGGGGCTTAAGTGATTCTCTTGCCTCAGCCTCTCAGGTAGCTGGGACTATAGTCATCCACCACTACACCTGGCTCTGTTTTTTATTGCAGTTGTCATTATTGTTTTAGCTGGCCTAGGCCGGGTTCGAACCTGCCAGCCTTGGTATATGTGACCGGCGCTCTACCCACTGAGCTATAGGCACTGCCCCCTGAAGATATTTTTTATCATCATTGAAAAACTTTACAATTTTCCCGTTCACATTTAAGTCTTTAATTCATCTGCCTTGTGTGTGGTGTGAAGGAGGGGTGCAGCTTCGTGTGTTTTTTCCTGTGTGGATAACCAGCTGGCTCATAGCCATTTCCTGAAAAGTCCACACTGCTCCATGATCTGCACCACCGCCCTCAGATGTGCGGTATCCAGGTGTGACTGGCTGTTTCCGAGCTCTTTATTCTGCTGTATGTGCCATTTGTCTTTCCTATGCCGACACTGCACTGTCATATTATTTCTATTAAACCTTTTAATTTTTTTTCCTTTTTTTTTTTGAGACAGAGTCTTGCTCCCTCACCCAGGCTAGAGTACAGAGGTGCAGTCACAGCTCACTGCAGCCTGGAAATTCTAGGTTTCAGTCTAGGTTTCTAGACTGAAACCTAGAATTCTTCCACCTCAGTCTCCTGAGTAGGTAGGACTAGGAGTGGGCGCTACCAAGCCTGGTTAAGTTTTTTGTTCTTTGTTTTTATTTTTTGTAGAGATAGGGTCTCATTATGTTGCTTAGGCTGGTCATGAACTCTTGCCCTTAAACAATTCTTCTGCCTCAGCGTTCGAAAGTTCTGGGATTATAGAACACAATGCCTGGCAAAACATTGTAATCCTTTTTTTTTTTTTTTGTGAGACAGAGTCTCACTTTGTCACCGTGGCATCATAGCTCACAGCAACCTCAAATTCTTGGACTCAAGTGATTCTCTTGCCTCAACCTCCCAAGTAGGTGGGACTACAGGAGTCTGCCACAACACCCAGCTATTTTTAGAGATGAGGTCTTGCTCTTGCTCAGGTTGGTCTCAAACCTGTGAGCTCAAAGCAATCTACCTGCCTCAGCTTCCCAGAGTGCTGGGATTGCATGCTTGAACCACCGCACCTGCCCTTTAATCTTTATTATGCAAATTTTGCCATATAGTTTCCCAAATTGTATTTATTTTTATTTTATAATTGTTTCAAAATAGTTAACACAAGCACTTGGTAAAAGATTCAAGTCGTGCAAAAGTACACAGAGTGATAACTACGTCTCCCTCCCACCCCTGATGGGCAGTCACTGTTACAAATTTGTAGTCTAGTCACATTTATGCATGTACAGTGTATCAGTGTGAGTATGTTTGTGAATGTACATGTGTCTTACACTTAAGGGTTGCTTATTCATCACACTGTTTTGCATCTTAATTTTAAAAATTTGGTATATATTTGGTCAGTCATTATTATCTGCACTTTATAAATGATGAAGGTAGTGCCTAGAAACAAAACTGACTTCCTTCAAGTTACTCAGCTAGTAAGACTGTGGGTTTGGATTCATAACCAGGCTGGGTGGCTGGGTGAGGTGGTTCACACCTATAATCCTAGCACTCTGGGAGGCTGAGGCAGGAAGATCCCTTGAACTCAAGAGTTCAAGACCAGCCTGAGCAAGAGACCCTGTCTCTACTAAAAATAGAAAAACAGCCAGATATTGTGGCAGCTGTAATCTCAGGTACTTGGGAGGCTGAGGCAAGAGGATCACTTCAGCTCAGGAGTTCGAGGTTACTATAAGCCATGATGACACCGTGGCACTCTAACCTGGGTGACAGAGTGAGGCTCTCTCTCAGAAAAAAGAAAAACAAAACAAAACCAGGATATGTGGTGGTCGGGATATACTGGCTCCAGCCTGTAATCCCAGCATTTTGGGAGGCTGAGGTAGGAAGATTCCCTGAGGCAGGAGTTTGAGACCTACTTGTGCAATGTAGTGAGACCTTGTCTTTGCAAAACATAAAAAAATAGCCAGACATGGCTGCATGTGCTTATAGTTCTAGTTACTTAGGAGGGTGAGGGAGGCAGATCACATGAGCCTAGAAGTTTGAGGTTGTAGTGAGTTATGATGATACCACTATACTCCAGCCCAGGCAACAGAGCAAGACCCCATCTCAACAAACAAACAAAACCAGGCTATGTGATTATACATCTTTTTTTTTTTGAGACAGAGCCTCAAGCTGTCACCCTGGATAGAGTGCTGTGGCATCACAGCTCACAGCAACCCCCAATTCCTGGGCTCAAGCGAGTCTCCTGCCTCTGCCTCCCAAGTTGCTGGGACTATAGGTGCCCACCATAATGCCTGGCCATTTTTGGTTGCAGCTGTCATTGTTGTTTGGCGGGCCCAGGTTGGATTCGAACCTGCCAGCTCAGGTATACGTGGTTGACGCCTTAGCCCGCTGAGCCACAGGCGCCAAGCTGTGATTATACATCTAATGCCCTTTTCACATTTCAAGGCTTCACCCCTAGAGGGTTGTTCTGGTTACTATACTGTATAACAAATTACCTCACAAATTTAGAGGCGTAAAACAATCACTTATTATGCTCACTGGCTCTGTGGGTCAAGAATTTACACAGGACATAATGGTGAAGTCTTGTCTCCAACTGTACTTGGTGTGGGTCAAAGGCAGAAGTTATGGTCCTTTGAAAGCTTGTTTGCACACGTTTGGAGCCTGTGTTGAGAATAGTTGGGAGCTAGAACAGCTGGAGTTCCTCAGACATCTCTGTGTACTTCTAACTGGCCTCTCCATATGATGTTTCCTTCATGACGTCCCCCCACACACCCCCACCCCACCCCCACCTCGGTTAGCTGAGCTCCTAAGGCATGAGCCCCGAAGGAGCTGAGTGGAAGCTGTGTCACCTTTTATGACCTAGACTCACATAGTTTTGCTTCTGCTATGTTCTACTGGTGAAGGCATTTACAAAGTTCTGTCCAGGAAAATAAATCCCACTTCTTGATGGAGAACTGTCAATATTACATTATAAGAGAAGCATATAGGATGAAATATATTTGACAGCAGCCACTTTGGAAAATACAGTTTTCTGTAAGAGAGTTTTGGGCAATTTCTCACATTCTTGGGAAAATAGGGACATAACTGTTTAACAGGAACAAGGAATACCTTTGTTTAAAAGAAGAAAATAATGTAAATACTGAACTTTTTATTTTTGTCTCACTTTATCGCCCTCAGTAGAGCCGTAGCGTCACAGCTCACAGCAACCTCTTAGGCTTAGGCGATTTTCTTGTCTCGGCCTTGTGAGTAGCTGGGACTACAGGACCCTGCCAAAACACCAGGCTATTTTTTTGCTGCAGTTTGACTGGGGCCGGGTTTGAACCTGCCACCCTCAGTATATAGGGCTGGCGCCCTACCCACTGAGCCATAGGTCATAGTTGCCGCCCCCCCTTTTTTTTAATGGAGCAAAGACAGCTCCTGTCATCGAACCTTCATCACCAAACACATGGATGTGCTTACAGATCGTCATCAAAGACTTAGGGAAATGTTCTCAGACGACTGAACTGGAAGATACTTTCAAGGAACCAGAAACATTTAAGTGTCAGCTTTCAAGTCCTTTGTGGGCTCTCAAGCATACTCTGCAAAGCAGACAGAACAAATTGGATCAGTTCTGCAGTCCTGCATCGCTCATAGGATGAAACAGTGTTCTCGACTTAACCCTGCTGGAGGTCGGTGACTGTGGTCACTGTTTTCCGATGCCGCCGGATATGTCTGGGGTAGGGCAGAGTGGCCCCTGTCAGGGATGCATGGTCTATGACTTTGTGTAACAGCCAGTTGAGGTTATCACAATACCTTTGGGCCAGGCTATTTTAAGTTACCATAGGCATAGTTTGTGAATTTCATCAACCAACTGGAGGCTCTCTAGCTAAAATCATGATTTCAGCATAAAAGAAAAGAAGAGGTAAGTTGAAAGTGAACACCTGTTCTTCTAAAATTGCTCTACTGCAGGCACAAGCCCTCGAGAGTTGGCAGATGGTTTTGTGTTTCTAAGCCTGACCTTAGCAGCCCTTCATCAATCTTGAGCTGGTTGATTCTCAGGAAGGAGGAGACTCGGCTTCCGAGGGTACCCAAGACACCTCTGATTTAGTTACTACCCGAAGACCAATTAATTAGCTCACACTGATTCTTTTCAGTTTTTCTAACGAAGCTAAGAAACACTGGCTGGAGCAGCTTTTTACTAGCTCATTAATTATTGTCACCCCAGATGTAAATACTCTTATTTTATTTTATTTTTGCAGTTTTTGGCCAGGGCCAGGTTTGAGCCCATCACCTCCAGTATATGGGGCCGGCGCCCTACTCTTTGAGCCATAGGCACCACCCTAGATGTAGAAACTCTTAAAGGATAAAGGGAAAAAGCATCATTGTGCACCAGGGAAGGTGGGTGATCTCTGAGGCCTTTAGCTATCCTGTGGTATGAATCCTATAACCAAGGGGCTCTCCATACTTAAAAACTGCCACCTCCAAGACTGAAACTCCACCTGCTTCTCCCATTGCATCTTTACTCATGGCTGCCAAGAGGAACTTAGTAATTTCTTTTTTTTTTTTGAGATAGAGTCTCACTTCATTGCCCTTGGTAGAGTGCCGTAGCATCATGGCTCACAGCAACCTCAAACTCTTAGGCTCAAGTGATTCTCTTGCCTCAGCCTCCCAAGTAGCTGGGACAACAGGCACCCACTACAACGCCTGGCTATTTTTTGTTGCAGTTGTCATTGTTGTTTCACCTGGCCCGGGGTGGGTTCAAAACGCCAACTTCAGTGTATGTGGTTGGCACCATAACCACTGTGCTACAGGTGCAGAGCCTAGTACCCCTACTTTTAAAGATTAGCTTCTCTGGCCAGGCGAGATGGCTCATGCCTATAATCCCAGCACCCTGGGAGGCCCAGGCGGTTGGATCACTTGAGTTCACAAGTTCAAGGCCAGCTTGAGCAAGACCCTGTCTCTTTTTTTTTTATTTTTGAGACAGAGCCTCAAGCTGTCACCCTGGATAGAGTGCTGTGGCATCACAGCTCATAGCAACCTCCAATTCCTGGGCTCAAGCGAGTCTCTTGCCTCTGCCTCCCAAGTAGCTGGGATGACAGGCACCCACCACAACGCCTGGCCATTTTTTGGTTACAGCCATCATTGTTGTTTGGCGGGCCCAGGCTGGATTCGAACCCGCCAGCTCAGGTGTACGTGGCTGGCGCCTTAGCCGGTTGAGCCACAGGTGCTGAGCTGGAGTTTGGGGTTTTTGTTTTCTTTTTCTTTTCCCAGATCCCTTTTCCCACTAATTGGTATTTCTGTAAAGGTCGAATAAACTACATACCATCAGAATCCACAGGATCTTCTACTTCTTCTGTATAATTTACTTCTGTCCTCACATAAGTATGATGAAGAGTAAAGAAACAATCTGGAGTCTGCTTTACATACATTCTACAAGGGAATATTATGTATACCAAGACTAAGAGCAGATGCTTAAAAAAAAAAAAACTCCGTTTAAAAAAGTAGAACCACATGGATGTGAGACCTAGCGCTACATTCCCAACTATAGGTAGTAGCAGGGGCCTTATGCTTTCAGGAAAGGATATAAAGCTGCACTCTCAGTTAGGGTATTCCAAACAATAGGCAGAATCTGCTGCATGGAGGACACCATGTGCTTTGGGAAGTTTTTCACTAGGGCTGTCACTGCCTGAGAAATTAAGAGAAAAACACACAGAAAGTACAGTGATGCAGAAGAAATGAATGATTTCAGAACACCCTTTCAAACTCTAAATATCTCACTGGCAGTAAATGTTTACCTTTAAGACCTCCATCTTAAACCCACTGTCAGATGTGGGGCCATCTGGTATCTGGAGTGCCTGAACAAAGGCCTCTGTGAACTGCTGCACCACAGGAAAGATCAGGACTTTGGCTGCACCCTGATAACAGAAACTATAGTCAATGCTGGACAAATGTGTAATCCATGGCTTCAACACACATCCCAAACATTGAGATTTGATGCATCTAAAGCTCTTTCCAGGCTGAGATGTAAATCAGAAGGGGATAACTATAAAGTCATTGGAGGTATCACCTAAGATCTCATGCTTCCTTCAGTGACACTTGCAGTTCCTCACCACAGCTCTCTTAAAAGCTATTATAGAAGACCAACTTTTTCTTAGCACATAGGATAGCTTTACATAATGTTAGTAATGTGGTTATCAGTTAATTCAATTTATCCATAGGCCCGTAAGTACCAGGGAATAAGAGGCCTGGGGCCAGGTTTAAGTCATATGTTCATTGTTTAAGTCTTAAGATTAAGACATGTGTTTGTTGATTAAGTTATATGCCTATATAAGCTTTGATGGAAGAAATAAACTTGCTGTTTGCCTGAAGACCAACTTTTTTTTTTGGAGACAGTCTCAAGCTGTCACCCTGGAGAGAGTGCTGTGGCATCACAGCTCACAGCAACCTCCAATTCCTGGGCTCAAACGAGTCTCCTGCTTCTGCCTCCCAAGGAGTTGGAACTACAGGTACTCACCACAACGCTCGGCCATTTTTTGGTCGTAGCCGTCATTGTTGTTTGGCGGGCCCAGGCTGGATTCGAACCCACCAACTCAGGTGTACGTGGCTGGCGCCTTAGCCCGTTAAGCCATAGGTGCCGAGCCAGAAGACCAACTTTTTATAACTGCTTCTAACTGATCTCACAGGGATCAGTTTTTTAGCTAGCTCTGATTTACATAAGAGAGCCATAAATGAGTAGGAAAGTTCTGGATGATGACTACTATGAAGAGGATACATATAAGGTGTTTGACAAAATAGAATCAAACAAAAAGAAATTAAGCTATCTACAAATTAAGTTATAAATTAAATCTATCTAGAATATTGGTTAGTGTGCTTTCTTGGTACTACTATCATGAAATCAGTCAATGTTGTGCCTGCAACAGAAGGTATTAATAAAGACTTATAAACATGAATTCTGTTAATGATCCCAAAACTCACTTACCTTTTCCAGCTCCTCCATGTTACAGATCATATGGGCACAAGTGGTAAAAATCTCCACAGCTCGGGAACGGGTTCGAATACCATACACCTAGAAAAGGGTTGCAGCATAGCTATGAGATTGGACTATGTATGTATCTGTGACTAGAAGTAAAATTATGACCAATGAATCCTTACATGAGATTGGATCCCCTAGAGAGATGAGAAATGTAATTCATTTACGTCCAGGAGACAGACTTTTCTAATTCAGAGAATGGAAGGCAGCAGGATCATATTGCAATTAGCTTTATGTATTGGCCTCTGTGGGCCGTTTTGTTTAAAAAATATCCTAACACAGCAAGTGTATATCTTTTAAAATGCAGACAATTGGTTTAGAGAAAAGGAGAACAGGGAGGTTAAAATATTATCCATCAGGTAGTCATCTTATCTTATTGTGAATGAGTTACCATTTATATACACATTAGCCAAATACATATACTATATATAAAGAATCTATTGGGTGCAATGCAGGGTGGTGCCTGTGGCTCAAAGGAGTAGGATGGCAGGTTCAAACCCAGCCCTGGACTAAAACTGAAAAAAAAAAAAAAAAAAAAAAAAAAAATGGTGTGTGCAATGCAGTGATAGACTACTTCCAATTACTAGGCTGAGGTAGACCAACTTAGGTGAGTTGAGAGGCTGGTGATAGCATAAAGGCACTAGATACTTTGGGGTTACATGATGCCAAAAGGTATGAGATATGTGAAGAAATATTTCAGCTATTTCACTCTTTTATTAGAGGCTTGCCCTTATAGTTAGGAAAAGTCTAAGGTTAATTCAGATTCATATCCAGATCTTTTGTCAGTTCTAGTCTTTAGGTATGAGCATCTGTAGCAAACACCATAATCTCCCACCTGAGAGGTGCAGGTTGACCAGAACCTGAGCAGCCCTTATTCACTGTAATCTTGGAGCTGAGATTTCCTACCTCAGCCATGGTGAAGATCTTATACATCTCTGGGAGAATGACAGGAGCTACAAGTGGCATCTGTGTGTCTGTCACTTCTCGGGTGAATTCTACAAAGAAAAAAGTAGTAATGTAAAAAACAACCAACACTGCATTATAAAGATATGAAGTGTGAAATTTTCTAAACTGTTTCTTGGCATACAGGTAAAGACACTGACTGGCTTAGTAGTTTCACCCTGGAGAAGGAAAAGCAGCAAGAGTTACTATTTCTTAGGAGAGAGAAGAGAACAATATGGAGACAGAAAATCCATAACAGAACTGCATAGATGTTCTAATGAGATAAACTTCAGAAAATTCCGTATTAATTTAGTTTGTGCCCATTTGTCAATATTCAGTACAATCTGGGGTCTCTTATCTTAGGATCTATTTCCAGTTATTTTATGTTACTCTTCTCAGTGGATGATATTTATTGACCCAAAGACAGAGGCTGCTGGGTCAGCAGTCACATGAATTTGGCAAAAACATCTATACAGAGAATGAGCCTTAAAGAAGGTAAGGGAAATAAGGGTCTTATCTTTCCCTTCACTTCTTTAAAAAAAGAAAAATCAAACATACCCCACACAAAGCACTGATCAAGACAACAAAAAGGACATGGGATTTCATACTCCTAAGTGGTGGCATACAAATGCCTAAGTTCTAATAACTGTTCACTTTATCTGGTACTTTCCCACATTATTACTATAGATATAGACCTGATCATTTGGGGCATTTTCCAGGAGGATATACAGCTAAAAATACACATAAATTGGCATTTTTCAAGGTTAATTTTGTGCAATATCAACACAAGTCAAGTGAAGATAAATATTTAAGGTTGAATTTTTTTTTTTTTTTTCAGACAGAGTCTCACAATGTTGCCCTTTGTAGAGTGCCACGGCATCACATCTCACAGCAACCTCCAACTCTTGGGCTTAAGTGATTCTCTTGCCTCAGCCTCCCAGGTCGCTGGGGCTACAGGCATCCGCCACAACGCCCAGCTATTTTTTGGTTGTAGTTGTCATTGTTGTTTGGCAACCCCGGGCTGGATTCAAACCCGCCAGCTCCGGTGTATGTGGCTGGCACCCTAGTTGCTGAGCTACAGGCACCGAGCCTGAGTTTTCTTTACTTAGCTGTGGTTTCCTCCTAAAGAATAAATTCTGAGTTTTGAACAGTGAGTATTCTATGTAGAAATCCAGGGAAATTAGTCCAAACAAATAGGATAACTGGCATATTAATGACGACAGGTTTTATGAAAAATGTAGTATAATTTAATTCTAATAATAAAGTGCTAGATGCATTTTTTTGCTCTCCTATAATCATTACTGATAGTCTCAATCTATTAACACTTTATTTTTTTATTTTTATTTTTATTTTTTTGAGACAGAGCCTCAAGCTGTCGCCCTGGGTAGAGTGCCAATGGCATCACAGCTCACAGCAACCTCCAATTCCTGGGTTCAAGTGAGTCTCTTGCCTCCGCCTCCCAAGTAGCTGGGACTACAAGCGCCCACCACAACGCCTGGCCATTTTTTGGTTGCAGCCATCATTGTTGTTTGGCGGGCCCAGGGGCTGGATTCGAACCCGCCAGCTCAGGTGTACGTGGCTGGCGCCTTAGCCCGCTAAGCCACAGGCGCCGAGCCTCTATTAACACTTTACAGG
>CAUYON010136464.1:0-20944 GCA_963573935.1 Arctocebus calabarensis
GGGCCCGCCAAACAACAATGACGGCTGCAACCAAAAAATGGCCGGGCGTTGTGGCGGGTGCCTATAGTCCCAGCTACTTGGGAGGCGGAGGCAAGAGACTCGCTTGAGCCCAGGAATTGGAGGTTGCTGTGAGTTGTGATGCCACAGCACTCTATCCAGGGTGGCAGCTTGAGGCTCTATCTCAAAAAAAAAAAAAAAAGATATTGACAAGGCTGATTATTCCACTTCCTTCAGGTCTCTGCCCATTTCACCTCCTCTGACTCACCATCATGGTTTGTCCCTTGATATGTTTTCCTTCAAAACCCGCCCCCTGCCCCATCTTGTGTATACACTTACTATTTCATGTTGATTTGTCTCCCTCACTAGAGCATAAGCTCATCGAGGGTAGCTGCTTTGCCAGTTGTCTTCTCTGCTCTACAACCAGTCTCCGAAACACCACCTGGTGCATTGCATATTCTTTAAATAGAGGATTGAGTGAATGAATAAACAAATAGCTTTCGTGTCTGGCTACAGACTGCATGGGTATGAGAATACATTTCATTCAGCTTGCTGAACACTTGCACTGGATGGATGAATGGTACTTGGTTCTCAGTGCCCTGATACTATACCAAGACAGATGGTGTGAAAGAATGAATGAAAGAGTTCACTTTAATGCTGTAATAGCTTTCCATTTATCACATAAGGAAATATATTACAAACCAACTTCAGGAATTTTTTTTTTTTTACTTTCAAACAGGTTCCAAAAGTGAGTTAGGGAGGAAAACTGCAGTCCCTTTTGCCACAAGATTTCAAGTGAGACCTCTAAATAGGGTTTCTTAGAGATTTTATTTAAAGAACTTATTCATTAAGTAGTGTGAGAGCTAGATTAATCCTGATCTCTCTCTATGACTCGCAGCCATTTCTAGTTCCTCATTTTCATCTGAAAACATAATGTTGGTCCTGGTTCTTTTTTAAAAAGTTGCATTTTTTCTTTGATCTATCTTGTATCATTCGTGTCTGAAAAAGGTTCTTTGGTTAGCAAAATCAGAGGTTGGTATCATCTAAGGCTGGGCAGACAGTAGATGCTTCTTGGCTAGACTGGACTGTATTCTTTTTTTTTTTTTTTTGCAGTTTTTGGCTGGGGCCAGGTTTGAACCTGCCACCTCTAGTATATGGGGCCAGCCCCTTACTCCTTTGAGCCATAGGGGCCACCTTGTACTTTATTTTTAAAGGAGTGATCACTTCTAGGAAGTAAAGTCAGGGAAGACTTCCTGGAGGAGGCAGGACTTTAAAGTGGACAATAACAAATGGATGAACATGGAAAGAAAGAGAGGAAGGGAGGGAAGTTGTTAAGTATATTACCAACAAAGGCTCTGAACCCAGAATTGGCAACAGTTCTCTCTTGCCTTTCCTGCTATGGTAGAAAATCTTCTCTCTTGGGTCTCCCTATGAGAAGGGAACTGGGAAATGGGATAAACTCTCCCTCCTCCTTAGCACTGAGCTTCCTGAGGAATCATGCCCTTCACAGGGGTAGTCACTCAGGTTTGTGTATGACACTTTGAGGGACACATGTCCAGTGAACACTAATGCTTGCTAAAATTCAAATCTCCTGTGGTATCAAAGCCCTCCTCCACCTCCACCAAACCCCCTCATTCCCTAAGAAATAGGAAGGGAAAAAGGACGCAGACCTTATAAATTTGAGCCACAGCCAAGTTTACTGAGATAACGTAATAGAAGGGTGCTTGGCAATGTAATTGATATAAATTGGGAGATGTATATCCTGAAACAAATGTTACAAGTAGAAATTGTTAAAAGAATAACAATGCAAGGGTATTCAGAGCACCCCTTGAGTGAAGGGCTCAAGTACAACTTGAATTTTATCTTAGAAATAAAACCTATGTAAGCTAAATGTTTGTACTCTCATATCAATCTGAAATAAAAAAAAGAATCATAGTAACAAAACATTTGAATTTCCATTTTATATCACTTAACCATCTTTTGGACTGAACATGTCCACTGATTCCACATTTTCTCATGGCAGAGGGTGATCTAGGAGTCTCAGGTAAAAGGAAGAGGTATTGCTAAATAAGTTTATGACCCACGTGAAAAGGACACATTTCCTGGTTTAAGCAGATAGCTACAGCCCCTGGATGACCAAGGTCAGCCCAGTCCAAGACCTTGAGAAAAACTTGGCCCTCATAAAAAGATAAAAAGAAAAAAATATATATAGTTTCGCAATTAAGTTTGCAAACTCATCCTAGAAAAATTTCTGCATACCTCATTCCTCTTTGTAAATGTCACCTTAGAATCCTCCCCGTGGGAAGCTGTGCACCAATGCCAGCACCTAGCCTGCCTTTCACGGCAGTTCTGGAACTCTCTTCTGGTGTTCTAGAATAGCTATGTGGGCTGTTATCATATAAGGTCTGACAGTGAAGTTCACAAACTCATCCTAGAAAAAGAGCTACATACCTCATTGCTGAATATCAGTATGGTCACCTTCTAAGTGCTGCCCTTGGCCATCTCATGACCATAGTGATATGCAGCAATGGGGGTGTAGCACTTTTTCTAGGGTTCTATGTTCGAAACTTATTTAACCACAAGCTCTGGCGGAAATAGGTGACGAATATCGGCCTTTGTTCCTAAAAGGCACAGACTTTAACTTTACGAAAGGAACTTGAATTACAAAATCATTTCATCTCAAAAAAAAAAAAAAATCCTTTACACCATCTCTGCCTTTTAAAAGTACACTGTGTAATCAGCTAGCTTGTTAGGCTGTTTAACAGGTAAAGAATATTAAAATATTTGTCTTGGTTTCTGCACTTTCTCAGTGCTGTAAACATCACAGAACAGAGCCTGCCAATCATTTATTGGGCTGCGGGGATGAAGGCGCTTGATGGAGGCAACAGTCTGTAACCAAACACGATGCCTGCAAAATTTTGACTCTCTTGTGGGCTGTCTTAGTCTGTTTGCTGTTGCTTATAACAGAATACCTGACTGGGTAATGGATAAAGGAAAGGAATTTATTTACTACAGTTCTGGAGGCTGAGAAATCCAAGGTCAAGGGGCTATATCTGGTAAGGGCCTCCTTGCTGGTAGGGGGGCATGTCTTCAGCGTTTCGAGGGTGCACAGGGAGTCACGTGGTGAGAGCTGGGTGTGCTACTGTGCTTGGTCAGGCCACTCTTCTTTATCCCACAGTCTGCAGTCTCGCTGCCACAATAACTTCTTCATCCATAATCTACCAGTAGCTTTATCCATCCACGAGGACACTGTCCTCATGATCGTCACCTCCAATGGCTTTACCTCTCAATGATGCCATATGGGGAATTAAATTTTAACCTGAGTTTTGGAGGGGACAAATAAAAATAGCATGGCTTGATGGTGCAATTTCATTGCTGAGTCAGAGGCAGCTTCCCTCACTGGGCAGGTGGGTGGACTGCCCTTGCCTGCTGGCCTGGGGAATATCCTGGGAGGGTTGTTGCCAGGATGCATGGCTATCTCAGCCACTTTCTCCTGCATGGCTATTGAAGGGTCAAAACCCGAAAGCCAGTGTCATAAGATTCATGCTGGGAATCTCTGTTTTTGCTCCAATAATGTTGTCCATTCTTGGGATTTCTGAGGAAGCCCCTTCCAAATAGTAGTCCTCTTTTCTCCTGAGCTCTGCAAAAGTTTTTATTCTCAAGAGTTAAAACGGGTTCCCGATGTATCACTAAATAACAGCTAACTTGGAGACGATGAGTGCAGTTCTGTTACTCAAATGTGCTTGTTAATTCCAAGCTCCAGAATTAGACAGACTGCTCTCTACCCAGGCCAGGTGGCACTGAAGGGTGAGGCCTTGCACAGGGAAAGGACTGTTGGGGTGAAAGTTCGGAGAATTCCTGCTTTTGATGATTTACCTACTTCCCACAAGTAGTCAGGTCTGAGTCCACCTGAGCAGCCTCAGTTAGTTTTCTTAAATTTCCTAATCAAATGAGTGGTGGGAGAGGAGAAGAGATCAAAGTGTCTCAACACTGTGGGGTTTCTTCCACTTGGAAAGAAACATCAGGAATGGAGAGAAAGCTTCCTCCAGCCCCGAAGTTTACTCATGCAGAAGGCTCCTCTTGCCAGAGGACCAAGCTCCCAGCCACATCTGCCCAGCATGTTCCACCCTGTCTGTTTTCAGCCTCCCTGATTCTTAATGCAGATGGAGTTGCTCCAAATGTCACCTACTGGGTTAAACACTGGCACTAAACACAAAGAGGGGGACACAGAGCAGCAAGGTGGCTCTTAGATCCCCTCTCTGCTGAGTTTCCCAAGGCCTCCGTCATGCCTCGGACTGGTATTACCTCCCATTTACAGGACGGTATCAGTCTTCTAAGGCACTCCTGGAATTCTCTTTCCCACACTGTAATTCACGCTACATGCTATCGCTGAACTATTTTTCTGAAAACACTTTTCTTACTGAGTCACTCTAACTCTCCCAGTCTCTGTTTCCTCTTTGCAAAATGGATGTGTTCATGTTTTCCCTTCTTGCCTACCTCACATTGTTGTTGAAAAGATCAAATAAGACCAAGAATGGAAAAGCATCAATTGAAATGTGTTGTGTATATGGAATGTACCAATATATTTGGGAGCTCGCTTTCTTCTTGCTGTCTATCAGAGCGGGTATACCCTGGTGAGTGTGGTCCTGAAGGCTTTCCCTAAGCAGGCACCCACTGGACCTCCTCTCTTCTCATTTCTCTACAATCCTGTGGCCCTTTTCCTTCCCCTCCTGTCTCTCTGGGAAGTCTTTCCTGACCTCGCCTACCCTCAGGAACATCCCTCTCATCTGAGCTCTTACAGGCCTTGAGTTGGAATAAATACGATAGACCCTCCATAGCTGATCACCTCCAGCATTGACCACCTCCTTAAGTTGACTTGATTTGCATAGACCGTAAATGCACCTTATTGTAGTGGAAATTCCTATTGATCACCTCTGGATATTGACCAACTTGTTATAGTCCTTTGGTGGTCAACTTACAGGTTCTACTGTAATATTGTTGCCAGCACCTCATCCAATTTTGACTGAATTGGAATCTCTTAGGGTGGGGCTGGAGTGGCTGTGTTTGCTCAGAGCTCTCCAGTGACTCCCATACACAACCAGGGCACAAAGCTCTTGGTTGAAACCTGACACTCAATGCTGGATTTCTTTGGTTTCATGAGTCCATATTTTGCTCCTAATCACTCTGAATTTTCCGAAGGACAGAGCCCCGCCTCATCTCCTTCTCCTCCTTTCTGTTGCACTTTTCATCTCTAGAGGAGACAGACACATCCCCTCAGGGGTCTCTGAGTTGTGCTTACTGAATTTGCTTCAGGACACATTCATTTACCACTCCGCATGCCCCCCCAGGCTAAGATCAGCAGCCTTACTCAGCTAGGGATGGTGGGCTGCAGGGTTGAATCCCATGCATGCTCACCAATAGGATTCAAATAGGTCAGGTGTCTTGCTGGACTGGCCAGTAGCATCAAAAAGAAATCTCTCTGTGTGAGAGATCCTTCAGCCTTTTTCTTGGGAGCGGATTCCCTTTTTCAGAGGTAGGAGCCAGGAAGCCACAGAAGTAAACATGTAGAATCAAATATCCAGAACCAAAATTAGGAGGCAATGATGAGACATTTTCCCGAAGAAAAGTTCTCTGGTGAATATGTGAGTTTAGGGTCTTGGGGCCTGAGACAGGTTGTCCTGCAATGATGATGCTGCAGTTCAGTTTGCACTTCATTAAGGTGCTCACTGACCTTCCTCATGCTCTGGCCCACTGTTCTCTTTGCCAACGGGAAGCCGTGTGAGGGTTTCTGAAATCTGTCTGGGGATTTGATGATTCTAACTGTGGAAGGGAAATAGTAATTCCTAGAGCTTAAGAATGAAATTCCTCTTTTCACAGATACATTCACAATTACATTTATTTCTGACACTGTTCACACGTGCACATGGGGAGATGCTGCAAGCAGAAGCCATGACACACCCACTCATGCGGGCTCCTTCCTGCGTGGGCTTGCGCTAGTTATGGTAATTCTCCTAGCCTGACCCACTCTGGACAGCTGCAGGGTGGTTGGAGTTTTAAATTAATGGATTGCTGCCAGTTCGTCTCTGCTGTTCTTTTGTACGTAATCCAGGCACTGGGAACCACATCTTCGGCTTTCTCAGTGTCATCTCCAGAACACATCTGGTCTCTAATGGGCTGCACTTGGTGGCTGTGCTTCAGGACACAGTTAGGCCTTGATTCCTGTTTCCTGAGGTCTTGTTCTGCTTTATGACAAAACACTAACATGATTGCACTGTTTGCTACTGCTAAACATTTAATAACTTCTCATAGATATGAAAACCTCAGATTGTCCATTGTGTTTTATATCTGCACTTAACTATCACTCTTTACCTCTCACTCCTCATTCATCATCTGACATGAAGTCATGTGGCTTGCCAAGCTCACTGTTAACGGGGACTAAGGCGACCTATAATGTCGATATTTTCAATGACTGACGTCTTAACCTTGCCCTCACCCCTGGCTTACTCTATGTCTATGGAATGCTTGATTTTTAAGGAGGGATTGATGTCCAGTAGTCACTAGGGCACTGTGGAAGGGAGTGTGCTCAGAATTTAGTCTAATCTGCATTTATCAATGGACTTTATCAACCGCTGTGGGCTTAGTAGATTGGTAGGGTGGGCCACACAAACATACTTCTTGTTTTAGTGACCATCTCTCCAGTGATGGTCCCCATCTGTCTCCACTTGCCCTGCCGTGACATGTGTACGGTCTGCAGTATACGCTACCCGACACATTCCAGAAGCTTGCAGGGTCACATGAGAACTTTTCTGCATTTATGGGAGGCTTTTCAAAATTCATATTTATTTCAATAATTTCTCCTCCTTTCCCCAAGGTCAGTTGGCACATCAGTGGAGACTGCACTTCTTGTTTCTGGCCCTGGAGATTGTCAAGGACACCTGGTTTCTCCCTGTTCAGCACAGAGACAGAGGCACGTGGGTCTGTGGGCTCAGCAGTAAGCATCGGGATCTCGTGGAGACATTTCAGCAAGTGTGCTGGGAAGACATATGCTTGGAGTCGTTTTTCCAGAGTTGGGAACGGAGCCAGAAGTACTTTATTTCATTCATTTCTTTGTTCAACATGATTTAGGTTGCTAATGTGTGTCTTTCCTTGTTTGGAGAGCTATGGGGGGTGGGAAAGACAGTTTTATGAGACATTTCTTCCCTCAAATCTAGGGAAACAACACACACCTGCACACCCACACCGACACCCCCCCCCCCCCACACACACACACGATACAGAGAGAAGAAAGCAGTACCACATGCTCGTTAGGCTGGGTGACAGGGCTGTCAGTCTGGAGGGATGACCCCCTGGATATTGGCGTGATTGAGTTTTCAGCCCATATTCTTTCACAGGCTGAGCTTAACTAATCTAGCTGTGAGCAGAAATCAGCACAAAGAAGGAGAAGGAATATTTGTGTTTATGTTGAATACCAAGATCCAGGAATGGAGAAAACAGGGGTCCATCTGTTTTGCATCAGTGTTGTAAGACTCATGCGCATATTTATTGAATGCCTTTTGAATGTATTCTACAGTTTCTGGGGCTCTAGCCCAGAAAAAGAATGCATTTGCTGCAAATAAACTTTCTTTTCTGCAATAAAGGCAACAGATTAATTTACCCAATGCCATATGACTCCAGCCCTTTGAGGGATCTGAAAGAGGCCCCAGCTCCACCCAAATTTGTGCCTAACAGGGATACTGATGGGTGGGAGGTGTGAAGAAGGAGGAATTCATTTATTGGATTGAGGTTTAGATCAATTATTGATTCATCAAAGCATTTCTGCTTGGTGTGAGGGGCAGAGGTCCCCTCTGAACTACAGCTGAGGTTGAGCTAGAATTGGACATTAGGCAAAAGAGACTTTGGTCAGTAGTCAGGGGCCTTATCCACTGGCCTGTCTGTTCTGCCAGAGGACAGAAGCTCACTGGGGAAACTGAAAGGAAGAGGCCAGTTTCCCAGGCTGCATTGTTGATGAAGCCCAGTGTTTGGGAAAAGAAAGAGGAGAGTCTCCCCCACTGGGAAGTGGGTGTCCAGGGAGTAACCAGTTTGTGATCTTTTATTCATGCATATAATCTGTTTGGCTCTATCTTTGGGAAATTACTTCTATTTAGTGTACTTAATTGCTGAAATTGCTGCGAGTTTGCAGCTTTAAAAAAAAATCTAGTCAAAGATGTAGAAAGATTGACAGTAAAATGTTCATCAGGTGAAAGTAATCTTCAAAGACTTACAGACCCAGTTTTATGTTCTAAGTAGTGAATTTGGAGGCTCAGGAAATAGCTGAGAGGCTGTTGATTTTTTTCACTTGTCTATGGGCAGAAAGCAATAGAAATGATGATGACAGGTATGAATTTTTGAACACTTGCATTATGTTAAGTAAGCACTCAGAATCCTACATAAAACTAAACAAAGATGGGAAAATCTGGGATTCTGCCCCTGGGGGCTTTCTGAGCCTAAGGACTTGACCTTGTCTGATCAGTCAGGGTGCTCTGTGATGCCCATCACTCTAACTCAAGGCAAGTTCCAGAAAGATTCCTCCCCTGTCCTGTTTTTTTTTTTTTTGGCCAGGGCTGGGTTTAAACCTGCCACCTCTGGCATTTGGGGCTGGTGCTCTACTCCTTTGAGCCATAGGTGCACCTGACCCCTGTCCTGTTTTTGAGGAGGAGAATTTTCTAGAATTTTTCAGTTATCATTCATGCCTATACTTGGGGAAGATGTGGAACCAGAGGAGTTTTGGGTGCCTCTTGGTTAGCAAGTCAGCAGAATTATCACTGGTCCTGAAACCCAAGAAAGAGCTTGTGCCAAATAGCAGTGAAATAGCTACAGAAGCCACAACAAGGAGCCCTTTGAAACTTGGCTCTGGTCCCCAGCTGCAACACTTGACTTTCTAACCATGCTTGTAAGGGCATGTTCTCTTTTTTATTTATATTTCCCATTACTTGAACTTGCTGACCTCTTTCCAGACAACATCTGTATTGTTTGTCACAGCAAAACAAAAAAGGGACCAGTTTATTCCTTCATAGAGAATTATCTATTGCCTGTGGTAGGGTGGCATTGCAGAAGGCCTTACAGCAAGTGCTCTGAGCTGCAGCGTCCAGCCTTCTCTGTCTCAGCCTTATTCTGATGTCTGCTGAGACAGAGGATGAACACTGTCTGCATAATTCTGTTCTTCATCAAATGGGTTTTTATGTGCCCCTTGATATGTGGAGAAGTTCTACCTCTGAGGGGGGATTTGAAAATATGTGAGGAACCCTTGGGTGACACAGTAGCGTGGGCAGGAGCTCTAGGGATGGGTCCTCTGTGCGAAGAATTGTCCCTCATCTTACATGAATCATACATGTGTCAATGAACATGGATGAAAGCGAAAAACCTTTTGGTAATTAGCTGGGTCTATATTCTAATTGTTCTGTAAGTGTTTAGTGCACAGTTCTAGGCTGTGTACTAATGTTCCCAGGGAAAGTAGCTACTGTATAAATTGAGGAAAGATTGGGTTTCATTATGTTCAGGAATTCACCAAGAATTGTTCGCATCATTCTGATTATGAAAAATCATTATCACCAATGGCAACGCCTCTCGTGGTCCTGGAGTGCCCTACCCGATACCCGTGTGACAATCTATAGTGGAGGCTGACTCATTGCTGGAGAGTCTCTGCAAAGACACAAAGCCTCTAACCACTTCATCATGTCCTCCAGGGTTAGTCATCCTCTCAAGCATTTACAGATTGACAAACGTGTTACTTTATTCTTTTCCCCTTGCATTTCTTCACTACATTATATTTAGGGCATTACACTGATGTTTGGTTTTGCACATTTTTGATGTTTCTTTCGTCTAAGAAAGCAATTATATTGTCAAATGAGGTGAGGCCGGACTTCATTTTGCTCAGAACTTTCTCTAATAGAAACAGTACACGTGATAATTTGAGTCACAAACACAAGACACTTGAATCAGCTGCACAGTAGGTGTCTTGTGGTGAGTCTTGTAAATGTATGTGTGAATATAGGATGAATTAGAATTGTCTTCTACGGTGGTCATGCTCATTTCATATCGAGATATGTATTTTATTGCAAATTATTTCCTTTAATCTCTCCTTAATTTATAGTTAGGACATTGTATTTCTATTTTGAAAAATTATGTGGGTAGGATGTATTATCCTTGACTTTTGTATGAGGTTAGGAAAGGAGCATTAACTCAAATGCTTTTTGTTAGAAAAGGGGGGACATTGGCTCCAACAGAGCTCTGATGAGAAACTCTGAGGGAGAACTCTACAGGCAGTTCCTGGCCCGAGGAAGGCACAAATTCACCTGCCTTACACATTTTGTGGTTCGACACATCTAGCCTTCTGTATCAGGTTCTTTTCCTAGGCAGTCATGTGACTTGGCTCAAGGTCAAATTACCAAATCTGTGCCAGCAATTTGTCAATTGTTTGGTTGATTAAAGAATCAACTTCTTTCTGAGTGTTGTCTCTACCATTCAGATGTCCTTTTGCTTTTGTTTTTCCAAAACACACATTTGCTTCCCCATTCTCTATTTCTTTCTCTTGTTCTATATAAAAGTGCACACACACACACACACACACACACATATTTCCTTTTTGTCTAATACATTGAAGATTAAATGCACAGTGATACCCTATTGTGCCTAAATATGTTAGTGTATATTTCTAGAAGACAAGAACAGTCTCCTATGAAGCCACAGTACACCTCTCACAATCAGGAAATGAACATTGGCGGTCACACCCCCATCATACCTGTGTTCCCACAGATCCCATTCATAGGCCTTGCATGTCCCAGGAATGCTCTGCAGAAGGTGCAGAAGCCAACTGGGGGTCACGTTTCTTTAGCAGCCCTCAACCTGCCATAGTTTCTCAGTTTTCTTTGTCTTTTGTGAACCTGATGATTTTTGGCAACAGGCCTGCTACTTAGAAGGCCGTCCCATAGTTTGGGATTTTCTCATGTGACCTCATCAGTTGGTTCAGATTGGTAATTTTGGCAGGAAGGTCACAGCAGTGATGCTGTGTTCTTAGCGCATTGTTTCAGGAGGCACGCATTGTCGACTTTCCCATTATTGGTAAAGATAAAAAGGTTAATTTTAATCACTTAGTTGAGACAGTGACTGCCACGTTTCCCCACTGTAAAGTTAATTAGTAAGTATTTTTAAGAGAAGGTACTTTGAGACTAAGTACATAAACTCTTCTTATCAACCCTTCACCCTATAGCATTAGTACTGATTAATGATTTCTGCCTGAGTCAGTTATTACCACAAACTGTTGTCGAATGGCAATTTTCTGATTCCATCTTTCCTTCTATACCCTGGAGTTGGCGTTCTACTGCAAAGCAGAACCCGCATGTATATACGTGCAGGTCTTGATGCCAACTCATGTGTGCCTGTCATATTCAGTGGACTGTAATTCCTTACTATTGTCATTTATTGTGCTCAGCTGCCCCCTACTTGGTTACTGAGACCCATGTAAGCTGCATCCTGAGTCTTTCAGACATGTTCCTGCCATGCTGGCATAAGGTAGGCATCTGGGCTTGTATGTTTCCTGCTCCTGCCCTGCAGTCAGCCCTTCCTCCAGGAATTCTTCTCCTTTTAGAAACCAAGACATGGCACTGGACACGTTCATTGCTACTGGGTTGTCTTGGGTCTAGGTCCTCTATCCAGACAGAGTTAGAATTTCTACAGCTATAGATCTCAACTTTTCTATATCTGCATCTTTGTATATTTATCTAATTATTCAAAATCCCAAGTGCACACCAGCATCCCTAAATGCAATGTAACATCATGTGGTTTATCCTTGTCTTCCCCCTTCCATAAATTTACCTCCATTCTCAGTGGCGAGAAACTTGCCTCTCACGCTCAACTTACTTATTTTCTCAATTGCCTTGTATGTAATTAACCTCTGATCAGGTCAGTTTCCAGTCAGCCATGGCAGTTTGCTCTGTACTGATATTTTTGACATTATAATAAAAAAGGAAAGGAAATATATTATTTATAAACTTTATTACAGAATAGTGGGGGAAATATTTATATAATGGTACATCTACAGGTAAACGTGTTTGTTAATGACATAGCTATCCACTTCTTTTCAGTGTCTGCCTCATGACTGTTTCCTATATACTCTTTCTCCCACCTTGTTTCAATATTATATGTCTGAAAAGTGACTTTCTTTTTCTTTTTCTCTAGAATAACAGTTTTGCTGGATATAAACACTAGAAAATGTATTTCTCTTCAGCATTTTGACTGTTACTCTTTTCTCTTTGGTATTTAATGAGAAGTTTGCTTTCAGTCTAAATTTGATAGCTGTCTTTTTAAAGATAGATTTTAAGAGTCTTCTTATTTATTTGAATGTTATATGGCTTCACTGTAATGTGTCTAGGAGCAGACTTACTTTTATTTCCCTGTCTGGTTAGTGGAGGGCATATTGTTCTCAAGGTTTCTCTTTCTCAAATTCTGCAAATTTGTTTTCTGAATATTATTGCTATGCCATTCCTTTCATTCCTGTCTTCTGGAACACATTTTTTTTTTAATTGTTTCAGTGTCATTCAGGGTACAAAGAATTAGGGTACACTGGTTACCATCTTGTAATTGTGTTCTGCACCTAAGAGCAGTGCCGTACACTGTAACCCCCATCCCCCCACCTCCTGTTCCCTCGTTCTCCTACCCCCTACTTTGAATTGATTTCAGTTTTCTCTTATGTGGGTGTGTATTAGATCATCTACTGGCTTCATATTAGAATTGAGCACATTGGATTCTGGCTTCTCCATTCTTGTGAAGCAACCTATGTTGTGCCTCTCAACTTATCCCCCATCTTTCTTAGTGGATCTCTCACATTCCTTGTCTTTTCCTCTCTGCACAGCCTCTGGGTGAACTTCTGCTTCACTAATTTGCCCCTACCTCTGTTTTTCAGGCTAGAATTTATCCCATTATTGACTAAAAAAAATCATTTAGATCCATTACCATAATCTCCATTTCTAAGATTTCTCCCTGGTTCATTTTCACATCCTTTGCTTGTTTAATTTTCATCACTTCAACATAGAGTTTTGCTCATTTAAAGGATGTGATTCTTTCATTAATCCACCTAAACATACTTCCACACTTTTGTAAGGGGATCTGAATTGATTTTGTGTTTTAATCGCTCATTTTATTTGCTTTCGTTCTTACTATTTATATTTCTTTACATGGTTTGGAATTTTGATTATGGCTTCATTTTCAGGAAAGATTTTATTTATTTCTCTTTTTCCCCCCTTGTAACTACTCACCTCACAGTGGTTGTGTGGTTGCTGTCACATAATCCTAATCCTTGATCCTGAACAGATTGTATAATGGTATTTTTGATTTCTCATCCCATTGTGTAATTCTCTGTCTGTCCCTGAGCTGGTGGGTTTTGATCCTGGGGCTGGATTTGTATTTCTGTGCCTTTCTAGGCTTGTCTTCTTGTATAGTCACAGTCCCTGTAGCACTTTGGGGAGGTTCTTTTCTGCCTCTTTTTCCAAGTTGTGGGGAAGGTGTTGGGAAATACATATCTTAGCTTTAAGCAGTGACCCTGCTTCTACTCCCCTTTTATTGCAGAGGAATTGATTGCTTTTGTCTGGTTCTGGAGTCTGATCATATATGGTTTCAGAGCAGTTTATGTTTTAGAATTGATTTTCTCTTTCTGATCCATTAAGACACCTACTTGTTTTTGAATTTGGCTGTATGTTTATTTTGTTTTTAATACATCATTGCTACATGTTTGGAGTGTTAATGTCAGAGTGTAAACTTACAAAGCTATTTTTTCATTGAAAGTTTCTTATTTTCATTAAGCAGAGATAACATTCCAGTAGGAAAGAATATACTTTTTTAACTTCTAGAAGGTGCTGGCACATATTCTCAGGTTAGAGCTTGGAAAAATTTATTTCCATCCCTTACAGAATGATAGAATCCCTAAATGTCACCCAAGTTAGACCTTGCTTACCTCTCAGTCCCAGAAATTCTTCACGGCAAGTCCATCACCTGGGCTCTTTTCAGCACATCCACATGTGTATAAATCTTCTCCAGTATCTTTTTCTCTCTTGGGGGAACACAAAGGATACATTCAGCATATGTATTGTGAATTTTAGAAGGAAACTCAGAGATGTATAAAGCTATAATCCCTTCTCATGAGAGCATAACATTAATTATTCCTGGGAAGGCAATGGATTTTTCAAAAACTGTGGACTGTACAACTTCTATGGAAAATTGTATGGAGAGACCTCAGAGAACTTAGAGAAGACCTACCATTTCATCCAGCAATTCCACCTCTGTGTGTGTATATGTATATATAAAAGGTCATTTTATAGAAAGAATCCCTACACTTAAATGTTTCTAACAGCACAATTTATTACAATCACAAATTATTACAATCACAAAAATGAGGAAATAACCCTAGTACCCACCAATACATGAACAGATTAATAAAATGTAAATGCTTACTAAGAGATATTACTCAGCTATAAAGAAAAATGGTGATCTAGTATCTTTTGTGACAACCTGAATGGACCTGGAGACCATTCTTGTAAGTGAAACATCACAGGAATAGAGAAACAAACACTGTACTCATTACTAGGTTGGAACTGATGGATCAACGCTTAAATGCACATATGGAAGTAAGTCTCAGTGACAATCAAGCTGGGAGAGGGGGAGGAGGTGATAGGTAAACTTAGTGGGTACAGGACACACTATCCGGGTGGGGGATATCCTTGTAACTTTGACTCAATTGGTGCAAAAAACAAAGTATATAAACAAAGTATCCCTTAATATCCTCTCCCCAAAAAGAAATGAAGAAAACCTGTGGATCAGTTGTCCAAGGCAATCTTTTTAGGTCCTAAAGGACAATGTGACCATTGCTGACATCTGCTTGGAGTTTTGGAAAAGTTTTTCTTTTTTTCCTCCTATGTCCAAATTTACCTCCTGATAACTGCTACCATATGACACAGATGATGCTCTGACATGAGAGCTGCTCAGACCTGGGAAGATGTTCAGTTTTACTCTTGGACTTTCTCTTCTTTGCATTAAATCCTCCCATTTTCTTCAGCACTGTTCCCTATAACTCAGATGTTCTATGTTTTCTTAGCCATTTCCTTGGTGTAGAGTACTTATGTGAAGGAAAGATCAATTCTATATGTTGGAAAGGATATGAGAGGAGAACCTAGTTTGGTATTTTGCTCCCAGTTATCTCCATTTGTGAAAAGCACTCAGTTGGCTCCCTAGCTAGCCTCATGCTAACTGGATGGAGCATTAGCTTTTGCTAACAGCATGGGACATGCAGCCCATGCTTCCTGGGCAGGTGTTTAGAATCCTAAGTTTATATTTTGGGCTGGTAAGCAGTTCTGTTCAATTCTTTAAACTTTCATTTGCCCCTATTGCTGTCTGGAAAGGGTTACTTACAAACCACATCTACAGGAAAGGGTAATGGTATATTGATTGCTGAACAGGTGGTAGTGGTACAGATTGACTTTTAGATATAATTTTATTTTCTACCTTTTGGCTTGTTGTAGAAAGATGTTTTATGTTGTAATTTCATTGGGGGATAATTTTGATTTCAATGCTTGCCAACAGTTTTGACTTTTATTATATTTTTTTCTTTTTTCTCTCACTTTTTAAAAACACAGATTGATATGGAGCTGCATGAGGATTAGGCAAAGGGAAGCTAATGTAGTTTGCTAAACTGAGACTATGGAAAGAAAACTACAATACACATTAACATCCTGGAAAATTATTATTCTATTTGACATAGTCTGAGAAGTGCTTTGCTGAGCTGTGTGGCATATCTGTGCATGTTTGAGCTCCATGAGTTCACTCAAAGTCACAACATGCCTATTGTGTGCCTCTGAAGTGTGGGAGACACATGCTTGCCTCATGCTGGAGCATTAATTGAGAATTCATCTTACAGGAGACATCACCAACCCCATAATGGTATGGTCCCTGATAAAGGTAGAAACAAGCAGTTATGTCAGAAAATAACAAAGCACAGAGGAGAAAGTTATCATCAAAATTTCAAAGATATGTAATTGACCTAAGTGCCCATCAATTCATGAGTGGATAAAGAAAAAGTGGCATACATATATATGCATGCACAGACACACACACAGACACACACAAATGCGCACCATGGAGCACTATTCAGCCATAAAAAGGATGAAATAATGTCTTTTGCAGCAATTTGGATGGAATTTGAGTCCATTGTTCTAAGTGAAGTATCTCTGAAAAATAACCACCACATGTACTCACTAATAAGAGGGTACACACAGGCACAAAGAGACTGAAAGCACATCGGAAACTAAGAAGGAGGAGGCCATGAAGGGGATGAGGAATAAACACTTACTTTTGGGAACAAATGAACACTATCCACATGACAGGCATGATGACAGCCCCAACTTCAGCATTATACACTGTATTCATGTAACAAAACATTTGTATCCCCTTAATATTGTAGAATTAGAAAAAATAAATACAAAAATCCCCCAAATGAGGTGGAGTTAATCATAAGGCTATTTGATGGAGCTTTTCAGTGAAAATTTATGAAAGCTTATGAAAATGCCTGATTTTCTATGGAAAGAGCATGTGAGCTGGAGGCAGCCAATTCAGCACAGGCTGTGAGGAGGCAATGAATGAATGACCGGTGCTAGGGGAAAGTATGTTCCCTGATTTTTTGGGGGAAGTGTGTTGATAGGAAAGAAAGAATACAACCATGGATAGAGAGATTCGAAAGACAGCTGGGTAAGGACCCTCAGTCCTGATTGCAGAATGTGAAATAATCATGAAGGGTGTTTTAAGGAACCTTCTTAAAAATATCTAGGAAGTGGGGTGGAGCATGATGGTGGACCAGAAGGATCATTCAGCTAAATTCTCCTAGAATGACTGGGGAAAAAGAGAGAACCCAGTCATACCTTGCATGGGGACTTTACTCAGAGTTGTACCTCAGGGATCTCAGTGAGGAGGTGGTGAGCTGGATATAGCATATGATCCAGAGCAGTGGAAATCTGATGAATTAAGCAAGTGATTGACACTGGCTGAGATTGGGTGGCCCCCTACAGATGTCCAAGATGGGAGGAAGCCTTTCCAGAGTTTTCAGTTGTTGGGGGAAGTACACATTGAGGGGAAAGCTTAGAAGAGTGGGCAGACTTGAACAGTACATAGCAACCAGATTTGAATGCCATTTGGAGTGGATTTGCCATACGTTTGGTGGCTGGCAAGCCATACTGAGAAGGTCTTGGTGACCAAGTGCTGCCATTGTGGGAAGGTTGTGAGGTCTTAGTAGGAGCCTAAAGCACAGCTGTCTCAATTCTGCCTTCCAGGATCAGAACTATACTCTTAGGAGAGGTGAGGGACTCCCATATTCCACAGGATGTGGATTTGGGGTGGGGAGGGGACTGTGAGACCTGCCCCTGAAGGATTCTTGTGAGCCTTAACATTCAACCTGGCAGGGTCTGAGTACTAAGAAAATGACCAAGTGATCATTGAAGACAGCTAAGTCTGGAATAAAGACCATAGAGGTTTTTGGCTGTGTTCTCCATTTCCTAAAACAACCATAGTGCTACCTGGTGTCCTGGTGACATAATGCAACATACTGTCATCAAGAGCAAGGACTTCTATTTGAAACAGAGGATGCAGTGAGAAGGAAAAAGGAAGATAAGGTGAATAAGAAGAAAGAATATACGAGGAAGAAACAACAAAAAAACTCAGGCAACATGAAAAACCAAAGCACAGAACCCCCTCCCCCAACAGACCATGAGGTGGTTTCTCCAGAAGACTCTACCTATAAATAATTAATGGACTTGACAGAAGGGAATTGAAAGTATAGATGAGAAAGGAACAGATGAGAAAATGGAAAGACAGACCCAAAAGTCAGATGAGAGATATATAGAATATAGAAATGATATGGGAGAACTTAAGAAAATGAAGAAGATGATCAGGGAATGTAAAGATGCAGTAGAAAGTATCAAAAATAGGTTAAACCATGGAGTATAAAGAACCTCAGAGCTAAAGGATAAAGTTTTCAAGTTAAGCCAGGTAGTTAAAGGGGCAGAAAAGAAGAGAAAGCAGAACATGTCCTTAGAGAACCATGAGACTCCAGGAAGCATTCTAACATATGAATAATAGGGATTCCTGAAAGGGAAGAAGGTTGTTCCAAAGGAATGGAAGCCCAATGGGAGACCATCATAAACAAAAACTTCCCCAAGTATTACTAAAGACCTCAACATGTGTCTTTCAGATAGATATCTAACCTTGGGTCATCTCAACTCAAACATATCCTATACAAGACACATTGTAATGAAACTATCCAAGTGAAACTAATCAGCCAAGATGAAAGAAAAAATTCTGCTTGCAGCCAGGAATAAGTGTCAACTGACCTACAGAGGCAGCGCCATTAGTATGAGAGCAGACATTTCAACTGAAACCTTTCAAGTCAGAAAAGCATGGTCATCCACATTCAACATTCTTAAACAAAACTATTTTAAGCTCAATATTTTGTATCCTGCTAAACTAAGCTTCAAAATTGTTGGAGAAATAAAATCTTTATAAATATACAAGCACTGAGGAAATTTGCCACAACAAGACTACCTCTACATGAAATACTTAGACCTATTCTCATCACTGACGGTCACAATGGACCACCAGCAAAGTAAACTACCAGAAGCTAAAGGTCAAAACTTAGCTACCACAATGGCTCAAAGGATAAAACTATACAATGAACTTTCACAAAATAAGATGAATAGAACTCCACCACACTTAACAATTCTGTCCATAAATGTCAATGGACTGAATTCACAACTGGAGAGGCACAGGCTGGTTGATTGGATAATAAAAAACACAAGCTATCCATATGCTGTCTCCAGGAGACACATGTACCTGGAAGGACAAATCAAGAGTCAGGGTTAAGGGATGGAAAACTATATTTCGAACAAATGGAGATCAGAAGAAAGGGGTGGCAATTTGTTTTCAGATACAAGCAGATTTAAAGTAACTAAAGTTAAGAAAGACAAAGATGGACACTTTATACTGGTCAAAGGACCAATACAACAAGAAGACATTTCAATTTTAAGTATTTATGCACCCAACTTAAATGCTCTGAGATTTATGAAACAGACCTTTAGAGGTCTGAGCAAAATGATTTCCCATTATACCATAATGTCCAGGGACTATAACACCTTTCTGACAGCCTGGACATATCCTCTAAACAGAAACTAAACAAAGATACAAAGGACTTAAATGTGACCCTAGATCAACTGGGATTAATATACATATACAGAATACACTATCCCAAAGCTAAAGAATATAAATTTTTTCTTGTCAGTCCATGGTATGTACTCCAAATAGGCCACATCCTAGGATAAAATCAAACCTCAGCAAAATTAAAAGAATAGAAATTATACCTTGTATCTTTTCATACCACAAGGCTATAAAGATAGAACTCAATTGCAACAAAAGCATTCATTCCACGCAAAGGCTTGGAAATTAAATAACTTATGCTGAAAAATAGTTGGGTTCAGGAAGAGATAAGAGGGGAAATCATTAAATTGCTCATACATAATGACAACGAACATACAAGGTATCAAAATTTGTGGGATACAGCAAAAACAGTCTTAAGAGGGAAATTTATAACAGTAGATGCTTACATTAGAAAAACAGAGTGTATCGACAAACTCATGAACCATCTTAGGCAATTGGCAAAAGGAGAATAAGCTAATCCCAAACCCAGCAGAAGAAAAGAAATAGCTAAAATTAAATCAGATATTAATGAAATTGAAAACAAAAGAATTATTCAGAAAATTAATGAAACAAAAAGTTGTTTTTTTGAAAAATAAATAAAATTAATATACTTTGACCAGATTAAGAAGAAACAGAAAAGTAAAATTTCTAATAACTTCAATCAGAAATGATAAAGGGGAAATTACAACAGATGCCACAGAGAAAAAGAGCGCATCTCTGAGTATTACAAGAAACTGTATGACCAGAAATTTGACAATGTGGAGGAAATGGACCAATATCTGGAATCATATCCTCTCCCTAGACTTGAACAAGAAGAAATAGATTTATTGAACAGACTGATTTCAAGAACTGAGATTTAGAAACAATAAAAAAAACTCCTAAGAAAAAATGCTCTGTTCCATGATGAACCTAGCTACTTACCGCTATTTGATCTTTGACAAGCCAATTTAAAACATTCAGTGGGGTAAAGATTCCCTATTTAACAAATGGTGCTGGGTGAACTGGCTGACAACCTGTAGAAGACTGAAACTGGACCATTAACAAAGATAGACTCTCACTGGATCAAAGATTTAAACTTAAGATATGAAACTGTAAAAATATTAGAAGAAAGTGCAGGGAAAACTGTTGAGGGAATTGGCCTGGGTGAATTTTTTATGAAGAGGACTCCCCAGGCAATTGAAGCAGTATCAAAAATACACTACTGGGACTTGATCAAACTAAAAAGCTTCTGCACTACTAAGATCACTGTAAGTGTAGCAGGCAGACAGCCCTCAGAATGGGAGAAAATATTTGCAGGTTATGCCTCAGACAAAGGTTTAATAAACAAAATACACAGAACTTTAGCATAGTGGCAACAAAAGGGTAAGTGATCCCATCTCAGGGTGAGAAAAGGACTTGAAGAGAAACTTCTCTAAAGACGACAGGCGCATGGCCTACAGACACTTGAAGAAATGCTCACCATCCTTAATGATCAGAGAAATGCAAATCAAAACTACTTTGAGATATCATCTAACTCCAGTAAACTTAGCCCACATAACAAAATCCCAAAACCAGAGATGTTGGCATGGATGTGGAGAAAGGGGAACACTTCTACACTGTTGGTGGGAATGCAAACTAGTACATTCCTTTTGGAAAGATATTTGGAGAGTACTTAGAGATCTAAAAATAGATCTGCCATTCGATCCTA
>CAUYON010136465.1:0-14054 GCA_963573935.1 Arctocebus calabarensis
AATGACGGCTGCAACCAAAAAAAAATGGCCGGGCGTTGTGGCGGGCGCCTGTGGTCCCAGCGACTTGGGAGGCAGAGGCAAGAGACTCGCTTGAGCCCAGGAATTGGAGGTTGCTATGAGCTGTGATGCCATAGCACTCTACCCAGGGCGACAGCTTGAGGCTCTGTCTCAAAAAAAAAAAAAAAAGTAAATTTACCATCAGAAAACGATTTTAAGGAACTAGCTCATGAAAAACTTAGAACCTGCTAGTGAGAAATCATGTTCAACAGTGGAACAAGTGAGAAACAGAATTTTCCTTTGTGCGAATTTTTAAGGAGACAAACAACTGCCTATTTTCAATGGCTCGGTGGAAGGAAGAGATCTGGATTAGATGAGTGTTTAAGGTTCTGCTCAGTTCTCTTGCCCTGTAAAAAATGAGAAAACATTTGCCATCCTGAAGAATGGGGAAATGTATAAGCTGGATGATTTTCCATTTTTACATTTAAATTCTCCCCAGGCTAATAAAGGATGTCCATAAAGATTGTATGCAATTTAAACTGTATTCTGCATAACCCCTTATGCAAATTATGGCAAAATAAGCCTCTTTTGAGGGCCTAAACTTAGGATATTAACTAGTTTCTCCTGAACTCCCTCTTCATTCAGCAAATTTTAAACAAGGCAGGTGTGAATGAATATGGGAGGCACTCCTCTCCCAGACCAAAACCTCTCCTTGCCAAATAGACTTTGAACTAAGCCTCTTCTTCTCTTGGGAGAGCACTGGCATCTATTCTTAACCCCAGCAATACATGTTAACTTTCATCATGGTATGAACTATTTGGATTTAAGGGTTCACGATCAGTAAAATAACTCCAAAATGAACAGAAAACAATGATTTCAGATTTGATCAAAGCATAAAGCTGACAGAGAAACAATTATGAAATGGGACATTAGTGACTCAACAGGAAATGCATTTTGCAAGATGAGTTCTGACCCCACTTGGAACCGAAAGAGCAGTAATACCACCTGCCACCCCCAGATGGCACCCTAACCACAGACTGCTGAGGTTTCCTGCAAGAATGGCAGAACCTTCTGTGCCGAACTACAACTAAACAGTGCATTTTCCAAATCCCTAATGAGGCATACAGTGATGGAGGCTTTGGTTATAGTCAGTATCTCCAATCTTAAATGTGAGGGCAAAAGCAGATCTCATAACAGGACTTGTCATTTTCATTTCCCTAGCTTCTTCTCAATCCATCTTTTCCTTGGACTGAGAGGAAATTTAAATGATGAAGCAAAACACTTATTATATAATTTTTTAATGAGGAAACTCTCTGTTCTTTCTTTACATTTAATGATTCCCTCAACTAGGTTTATGCATTTAACACAGCCACCTACCCCATTTTACTTCCTTGGGTATAACTCATTCATGTAACACATTAACTGAATGGCCACTGTAAGGCAGATTTGGTACTGAGTGACAAAATACAGGTACTACTTCCAAGAAGCAAATTGTCTAACAACAAGCAGAGAATTCTATTAGACTGAAGATCAAAGACAGCAAATATCGGCTCAGTGCCTATAGCTAAAGTGGAGAAGGCGCCAGCCACATACACCTGAGCTGGTGGGTTTGAATACAGCCCAGGCCCACCAAACAACAATGACATCTACAACCAAAAAATAGCTGGGCAGTGTGGTGGGCGCCTGTAGTCTCACCTACTTGAGAGGCTGAGGCAAGAGAATTGCTTAAGCCAGGAGTTGGAGGTTGCTGTGTGCTGTGATGCCATAGCACTCTACCCAGGATGACAGCTTGAGGCTCTGTCTCAAAAAAAAAAAAAAAAAAAAAAAGCAGCAAATACAAATCACGGGTTAGAGTGTTCCCTGTTCAAATCCTGCCTGGGTCACTTACCATGATGATCCTGGGCAAACGTCACTGTGAACAGAGGAAACATCAGTACCTGTACCTCCAAGGGATTAAGTTAATTAAGCCATTAGAACAGAGCCTGACACACAAATCATGCCCTCAAAATGTAGAGTCAGTGGTTAAGAACATGGGCTCTAGCCAGACTGATGGTTCAATTCCTGATTCTGCTGCATATCATTGCACAACCTTGGGGATACTCACCTAACCTTTCTGGGCTTTAGCTTTCCTCTTCTATAAAATAGAGGTAATAATGAAGCTGCCTTCAAGTGGGGAAGTTTGGTTTGAGGACTAACGTGGTAACATGAATCTGATACAGGCAGAATGATGCCTGGCATGAGGCAGACATTCAGTAAGTGGTACCTATAGCTTGTGCTATTCACTAGGAACCACGTAGGGTCACCAACATCATGCTGGCATATGCTGATTGCTGAATAGGCACTCAAGTGCCATGAGGTGACCTTGCTAACCCAAGCTTGGTCCATCCAGCAGGGCTCCTGAAGGAAATGACTTCTGGGGATAAACGGGTGTTAAAAAGAAGGGGATGAAAAAGGAAGGAAATCGAGTAGCCAGCTTCAAGATAAGAAAAGTAGATATGTACAGCAATTTTCCAAAAAGTATACACAGCATCAAAAAATGCCCCAAGACACAGGCTGAGGTGTTGATGGGGAAAAGGAATCAAAGTGAAAACAGCAACGCCATAGGCATGAGAGCTACAGTGGGAGGAGGAAGTGACTAGAACAGTCTGTGAAGAGATGAAAAGGTAGTAGAACTCTTGTGTCTGCTAGAAAATAGAGGTAGTGGTGCTCTTCATGTAGAGCATGGAAAGAGCTGGAGATCTGTATATGTTAAGTCTTTCCACACTGAGCACACACATGCTCCACATACATGCTCCAGCTGGTGCTCACAGGCCTGTCATGACGCAGCTCTTCTGCCCTTTTTTAGAATTGTCTACTACTTCTAGGTAATGGCCTGCCAGTTTGCACTGAAGAGGTCTTGCTCCTGCAGCTCAGGGATAAGGAACAGAAATGCCACTTGGTACACATTTAGTCGTCTTGTGCATAATCTGAGACACTGGCCTGAGTGTCAGAAGACATGGACTCCTATCAGAGCTGAGACTGCAATTGGACACGTTAGCATTAAGAAGGGATTTCACAGTTTGGCGCCGATAGCACAATGGTTATGGCATCAGCCCATACACCCAGGCTGGCGGGTTCGAATCCGTCCTGAGCCAGCTAGGCAACAATGACAACTGCGACAAAAAAATAGCTGGGCATTATGGCAAGGGCCTATAGCCCCAGCTACTTGGTAAGCTGAGGCAAGAGAATTGCTTAAGCCCAAGAGTTTGATGTTACTGAGAGCTGTAATGCCACAGCACTCTATCGAGGGCGACATAGTGAGACTCAAAAAAAAAAAAAAAAAGAAGACGAAGAAGAAGAGATTTCACTTCCAGGAACCTCTGTTTCCTTGTTTAGTACTTGGGATAGCTGCACTTACTCTAGGGTTACTGGAAAGGTCATACTGAAAGCACTCCCCTAACAGGAAATACTACTACCAGGGAAAAGAGTACAGGCCTTGAAACTGGATAGATATCTGTGCCTTTTATCAGCTCTATGACCTTTGACAAAACTGCCACTCTCTGATTCTTAGTTGAAAAATGGGCCCTACTCTGCTATTACAATGATTGAATATAATCATGCACATAAAAGTTCAAAATCACTTTGGGAGGCCAAGGTATCTTGAGGATCACGTGAGACCAGGTATCTAAAACCAGCCTCAGCATAGTGAGACTGTGCCTCTACACAAAAGTTAAAAGAAAAATTGGCCGGCCACAGTGGCATGCACCTGTAATCTCAAGCTAGTTAGTTGGGAGGTTGAGATAGGAGGATCCCTTGAGCCCAGCAGATTGAGGCTGCAGTTGAATTATGATGACACTACCACACTCTAGCCTGGGCAACAGATTGAGATCCTATCTCAAAAAGCAAACAAACAAAAAACTTAAAATAGTGCTTGGCAAAACAGTGCCTACTATATACTTATGATTACTTTTCTTGCTGATAATATAACCACTGACCCCACATATATTTCTAGATCTGAACATCAAGATTTCTTAGAATAAGTCTTACCTGCAAATTAATTCAGCACTATACCCAACTAATTAATACTAAGTAATTTACACCCAAGACCTCATTTGTGTGAAAGCTCCTTATGCCTAGGCCAATTGCCACAGTGAGGACAGATCTGATCTCCATTACAGACCCATTAGCTTTTCTCTGTTCCAAGGTTACAGACAGGTACTGTAACACCAATCAGCTTTCTCAAAAAGATACCAGTGAGAAGGGAGGAAATAGACACTAAACATCCCCTGCCATGCCAAAAGTGGGCATCTGGGCTTAGCAGAGCCTATAAGCTATTCCTTCTTCCACTTTGCATGTTCCTAAAATTTTTCTATCTGGACAACACATTACTATGGCAATGTTTTGTTTTGTTTTGAAAGACTAAAATGCAATCAGTTCCAAGAACTCTCAGACAAATCAGTAAAAACTCACAGTGGTTCTGGGTGAAAAAAACAACTTTAAGCACATTTTCAAAACTACTATATCACTCACATTCTTTTCACATGTGAAGATCTGAATGGGAGAAAAACCTTAAGAGTACAATTCCAACCAGAAAAAAGAAAGGAAAATTAAGAAATTTAGGCTCCTTAAGTAGTAATTTAAAGTACAATTAGTTTAATAGTTTTATTTTTCAACTACAGTGGACATTTAAAGAATGTGCTAAGTGTTTCCAGACACTGCTTCCCTATTTTCATTGCCCATCATGAAGTTGCTACTGAATTAGGCACTAGTGTTACAGCCATAAAAAGAGCTACTGTCCCAAAAGGCCATATTTTTAAAATGCTAAGGAAAACAATTCCAAAGGGAGAATAAAGGAAAGTGATGATCTTAAGAGACAGGATGAGGTTTACATGTTTGGCGGCAGCTGCAGAGCAGCACAATCCTCTACAGAAACACTGACCCCATATCCCACAGCATGGTGTGGAGGCATCAGGACATTCCTAAATGAACCGTGACACTGGGAGCAACACTAGGTTTGGGGAAATCAAGAATTGAGTGTTGGGTGTAGATCTGCCAAGGTTATAGTATTCATTGGCAAACGGCCCAGATGTAATCTATACAAAATGGAAATAGTATGAGGCACCACTGCATGACCAAGAGGAGCCACATATCACTTCCATTTTTATTTCATGGCAAAAACTACATTAGGAAGTGTGATAGCTCTTTTAGAATTTGTTTAGTAGGACTTTTCTTTTTAACTGAAAAACCCTGAAAAATTAGGAAAATTTATGATAGAAGGTAAAAATGAATAAGATAGGGAGTAAATTTAATTTTGTTGATTTCTGTAGAAGAATAAAATTGATTTGGAAGAAGATGAAAAGTGTCCATTAATAATTTGGGACTGTTCAGGCCATCAATACTCAAGACAATTAAGACTATAATGTCGGCAATTTCTTTCCATCTCCCAGGTTCTGGAAGAAACAATTACGCAATCCCCATTGTTTGAATTAGCCATTTTTTTTTTCATTTGTGTTTGATTACTACCCTGCAGATAAAGAACAATGTTAAATCAACATTGCCCAAAACTTAACTTGGCTACTCTTTGTATTATTTAAAGCACTGTTATTTTCTTAGAGCTAAAATTTCCCTAAGTAAAATACTTAGTAACCACAATCTTAAATTCTATGTGAAGATATTGTTAAAGAAAAGGATACATAGAACCCCAAATTTAGAAAACATAGGAGCAAAGTGTAGTTTCTGGGAGTAAGATTTACATAACTGCTGTTTGCTAGTATAAATCACTGTTTCAAAAAGTAAATGTGGAAGGTAAACCACTTGTAGGCAGCTTTAAGAAGCCACCCTTAAAAGATGGCAGAATGTACTTTAAGATGGGCATTCTCTCCTCTAAAACTTCAAAGACATCACTGTCCCAGAATCAGCACTCACAAAATTAACAAATCAACACTTAAATGCTTAGTACTTAATGGATTTATGCTTTAAGTAATACAACAGTTTTTTCAAAATTAATCTTATCCTTTTTATAGCTCATTTGATAAATTGGTTCTTCTATATTTTCTACCAAATATCTGTTAACAATAATCTTAGTGCTATGGATACACACCAAAATCCATTATAAAAAATACCTCATTATACATTTATAGCTTTCTTTTGCTCTCTTCAGTAGGCATTATTATTATATCTCCATTTTATGTGTAAGGTACTGAGGCTGAGAAGGTTTCCATGACCTGCATGTGCTCAGAACTCCTACTCTCCTGTCCTCTTTCTACTAAAACTAGGCCTTGTTAGACTATATTATTTGTAGCTCACAAGCTACTAACAATAATTTAGGCTTGAGAAATGACAGAGAGCCTTTATGTTTGAAAAAGAAAAGAAAGGTATAGTTTGAAACCATTCTATCTGCCCTAAAGTGTTCTTTACCTTCAAGAGAGGAAGTGGAAAATAAGGCTAATGCAGGTAGAACAGGAGAAGATCAAATACTTGTTTAAATTTTCATTTCAACTGCTAAGCTATAAAAGCTTCAATTACCCCAATAACAACATATTTGGGGGGATATTAAATGCTTAAAGAAAAATTTAAATACTGGTTTCAAAACAAATTAGAAGGATTTATTCCAAAACACTATTTAATTTACAAAATGTTTACTCCAGCAATATCAATAAAGTAGCAACATTAGAGGAGTCTGGGAAAATTATGATCTTGGTGGCAACATAGTTTTGCGATTCTCCCAAGCTCCTCCATAAAAAACATAGACCAAATAGATAACAAAACAAAAAAATCCAGAGACAGTATTTATAAAAACTAGGGGATAACCCCAAAATGCAAGGGAATAGACTCAAACCACCAACAGCCACAAGATCTACACCTATACGGTCTCAGGTGTACCTCCTCCCCCTTTCCCGGAGGGCAATCTGACCGACAGGAGAACAGCAGGACAATTTGAGGCTAGCAGCAGAAACTGGGAAGGGTTTTGCCCTCTCCAATAGCCACTGAGCAAGGGGGCCTTAAAATAAAAAGGTCTGAAGTGCTGGAAGCAATCTACATCTCAGTACTTTCCAAACTACTCAGAGATGGCTCCCTCCCAGGACCCGCCCAACACTAAGGACAACCTTCCAAGAAAAAGAACTAAATTAGAGGAGGATAGAAATAAGATGGACAAAAGAATGAGAAAGGCCAAGTAAAAGCAGGGCAGGAAATCTCACAAAGTCACCATATTTCTCAACAGGACCTGGAAATAGCAGAGGAAGGAGTTTTGTGAAGGAAGAAGAGCCATTTGAACTAATTCACCTTCTAAAAAACTTGGGAAGTCTAGATTCACATCCTAACAAGCTAAAAAACCTTCATGCCTGTAATCCTAGCACTCTGGGAGGCCCAGGCTGGCTGGTAGATTGCTTGAGCTTAGAAATTCAAAGCCAGCCGGAGCAAGAGAGAGACCCCGTCTCTAAAAATATCTGGTGTTGTGGCAGGCACCTGTAGTCCCAGTTACTTGGGAGGCTGAGCCAAGAGAATGGCTTAAGAATTTGAGGTTCCTGTGAGCTATGACGCTATAGCACTCTACCGAGGGTGACAAAATGAGACTCTGGCTCAAAAATAAATAAATTAATTAAAAGCAAAAAAGTGTGTGTGTGGCAAATCCTCAAATTACTATAAGGAAAAAGAAAAGAATAAGTAACAGAATAATAAATAGCCCTACAGAAAGCCAAACAGATATGGTCAAAAGAGATGAAATTATGATATACCATTCAAAATGAGAAAAAAAGACACTAAAATACAGAAAACGTTATAAATCAGACCTCAAAAAACTCAAAGTGACAGAAATCAAGACAAAATTATAAACAAAAGAAAAATCACTCCAGAAATGAAGACTAAACAAGAAGGAACACAAGAGCTAAGAAGGACAACAAAAGAAAAAAAGATAAAAAGCAAAAAAAAAAAGTTAAATCTAAAAAAATGAACAAGGAAAAGGTTTAGAGAAAAACTGACAAATAATGGAAGAGAGCTTTTGTAAAGATAAAGCATATGGATAATAAGAGTCCCTAATTAAGAAACCAAACCAAGGGAAAAGAATAAATACTAAAAACTATAATTCAAGAAAATATCCCCCAACAGCAAAAAGACTGGAAATTATATATTAAAAGAAAAATGGAATAATATATTTGGATATTCAAGGAAAAAATCTTAACTATCCAGAAAAACTCACTTCCAAGTGTCACAGACAAGCTACTATTAACAAGAACTCAGAGAATATTGTTTTCATGACCCTTTCCTAAATAATCTACCAGAGAACAAGCTTCAGGTGATCCGAATGACCAGCGAAGAACTGACATAAAAACTGATGGACAGTGCTCAGTGTGGTTATTTATTTACAGAATTAAGACAGGAGAGAATGTTCAAGGTAATGGCTATGTGATATTGAAACTATAAAGTACATTGTTTTTAAATGGGGAAAAATTTAGACAGCATGGGCAAAAAATGTCTTTTGTTTTTTTTTCCTTTTTGAGACAGAGTCTTACTATGGCCTCGGTAGAGTGCTATGGCATCACAGCTCACAGCAACCTCAAACTCTTGGGCTTAAACGATTCTCTTGCCTCAGCTGGGACTACAGGCACCTGCCACAATGCCTGGCTATTTTTTGGTTGCAGTCATCATTGTTGTTTAGCAGGCCCGGGCCAGGTTCGAACCTGGCAGCTTCACTGTTAATGTGGCCTGCGTCCTACTCACTGAACTATGGGTGCCGAGCCCAGTTGTATATTTTTGGGGTTTTTTTGTTTTTTTTTTCAGACAGAGCCTCAAGCTGTCACCCTGGATAGAGTGTCGTGGCATCACAGCTCACAGCAACCTCCAACTCCTGAGCTCAAGCAAGTCTCCTGCCTCCACCTCCCAAGTAGCTGGGACTACAGGCGCCCGCCACAATGCCCCATTATTTTTTGGTTGCAGCCATCATTGTTGTTTGGTGGGCCCAGGCTGGATTCGAACCTGCCAGTTCAGGTGTATGTGGCTTGCACCTTAGCCGCTTGAGCCACAAGGCACTGAGCCCAGTTGTCTGTTTTTTTAAAAAACTATTTTCAGCAATCAGAATAGAGGTGGTATTTTCACTCTGAGGCTATTGTACGTGAATGTACGATGTGATGAAGCAAACAAGATAGATCTGGATAGTCTAATTCATCCTCTGCATCCTTGAGAACAAGGATTCTCAATGTGGAAGAAAGCAGAGATACAACAGCAAAGAGGTTAAGATGTACAGGAATACCTCATTTTATTGTGTTTCACTATATCACATTACACAGATAAGTGCCCTTTTTACAAATTGAAGGTCTGTAGCAACCCTGCATCAAGTCAGGCTGTTGGTACTATTTTCCCAATATCATATGCTCACTTCAAATCTCTGGGTCACATCTGGGTAATTCTCATAATATTTCAAAGTTTTCATTATTATTGTATCTGTTCTGAAGATCTGTGATCAGTAATCTTTGACATTACTGTTGTAATTATTTTGGTGCCACAAATTACATCCATATAACACAACAAACAATCAACAAACGTGTATGTTGTGACTGCTCCACTAACTAGCGGTTCCTCTGGCTCTCTCCCTCTGTTTAGTCCTCCTTAATCCCAGAGACAACATTGATATTAGGCAAATTAGTAACCCTGAAATAGTCGTTAAATGTTCAAGTGAAAGAGTTGCATGTTTCTCACTGTAAATCAAAATCTAGAAATGATTAAATTTAATGAGCAAGGCATGTTGAAAGTTAATAAGCCAAAAGCTGTGCCTCTTGTGCCAGCCAGCCAGCCAGCCAGCCAAGTTAGGAATGCAATGAAAAAGTTCTTCAAGGAAATTAACAGTGCTACTTCAATAAACATAAATGGTAAAAAAGTGAAATAGCCTTACTATTGATATGAAGAAATAATTTAATACTTTGGACAGGAGATCAAACCAGCTATAACAGTCTCTTAATGCACAGCAAGACCCCAACACTCTTCTATTCTATGAAGGCTGACAGGTGAAGAAGATGCAGAGGAAGAGTTTGAAGCTAGAAGAAGGTGATTCATAATTTAAGGATGGAAGGTGTCTCCATAACATAAAAGTATAAGATGAAGTAGCAAATGATGATGTAGAAGCTGCAGCAAATTATCCAAAAGACCTAGTTCAGATCATAGATGAAAGTGACTACAACAACTAACACATTTTCAATGTAGATAAAACAGCCTTATATTGGAAGAAGATGGATGCCATCTAGGACTTTCATAACTGGAGAGGAAAAGCCAATGTCTGGCTTCAGAGCTTCAAAGGACAGGCCGATTCTCCTGTGAGGGGGTAATGCTGCTGACTATAAGCTGAAGCCAATGTTCATTTACCATGCTGAAAATCCCGGGGTCTTTAAGAATTGTGCTAAATCTAGTCACAGACCCAGCTACTCCAAGGGCCAAAGCAAGAGGATTGCTCATGACTATACTGAACAACCTAGCAAGACCCCCTCTTAGAAAAACAAACAAAAAAGAAAAACTACTGTGCTAAATCTACTCTGCTCTGAAATAAAACAACAAAGCCTAGATGGCAAGAAATCTGTTTATTGCACAGTTTACTGAATATTCCCAGCCCACTGCTGAAACCTACTACTTAGATAAAAGATTCCAAGTATTACTGCTCATTCACAACACACCTGATCACCCAAGAGCTCTGATGGAGATGTACAAGGAGATTAATGTTGTTTTCAAGCCTGCCAATACAACATCAATTCTATAGTCCATCAATCAAGGAGTCAACTTTCAAGTCCTATTATTTAAGAAATGCATTCCATAAGACTATAGCTGTCCATAGACAGAGATTCCCCTGATGGATCTGGGCAAAGTAAATTGAAAACCTTTTGGAAAGAATTCACCACTCTAGATGATATTAAGAACATTCATGATTCATAAGAGGAGACCAAATTATCCACATTAATAGGAATTTGGAAAAAGTTGATCCCAATCTTCATGGATAACTTTGAAGGGTTCAAGACTTTAGTGGAGGAATTTACAGCAGATGTGGCAGAGAATTAGAATTGTAAGTGGCGCCTGAAGATATGACTGAATTGCTGCAATCTCATGATAAAAACTGAATTGATAAGGAATTGCTTCTTACAGATAAGCAAAGAAAGTAGTTTCTTGAGATGGAATCTACTCCTAGTGAAGATGCTGTGAATATTGGTTGAAATGACAACAAAAAATTTAGAGCATTACATTCATTTAGTTGAGAAAGTAGGAGGAGGTTGGACACAGTGGACTCCAATTTTCAAAGACATCCTATGTGGGTAGAATATTATCAAACAGCATCGCATGCTTCAGAGAAGTCTTTCAATGAAAGGAAAAGCCAACCAATGTGGCAAACTTCATTACTGTTTTATTTTAAGAAACTGCCACAGCCACTCAACCTTCAGCAACCACCACCCTGATCACACAACAGGCACTGACATCAAGGTGAGACCCTCTATCAGCAAAAAATTTAAGAATCATTAAGGCTCAGATGATCATTAGCACGTTTTAGCACTAAAGTATTTTTAAATTAAGGTATGCATAATACATAGGGTTTTTTTTAAAGACATTATGCTATTGCATACACTTAATAAAGTACAATTTAGTATAAAACAACTCTTATATTGTCTGTTCCATTATTTATGATTCACTTTATTGCAATATTTGCTTTATTGTGGTGGGCTGGAACCCAACCCATAATGTTTCTGAGGTATATCTATATTCTACAGGTATCCCTGTATTCTGAATTTGACAAAAATTATGATGAATATGTGTAATTTCTTGCCTCATTTACTTGGCCATTAAAATAGTGATCACCATGGTAATAACCACCATCCCTAGCATTCAGACTATGATCTAGAAATATCATTTTCCATTAAAAGAAACCAGGGCTTCTGAAAGAAATGGCTAATTCTTTTTTTTTTTTTTTTTTGTAGAGACAGAGTCTCTCTTTATCACCCTCGGTAGAGTGCCGTGGCATCACACAGCTCACAGCAACCTCCAACTCCTGGGCTAAGGCAGTTCTCTTGTTTCAGCCTCCCAGTAACTGGGACTACAGGCGCATGCCACAATGCCTGGCTATTTTTTTGTTGCAGTTTGATAGGGGTCAGGTTTGAACCCGCCACCCTTGGTACATGGGGCTGGCACCCTACCCACTAAGCCATAGGTGCCGCCCAGAAATGGCTAATTCTGAAGAAAATGGTCTGGGCAGAGATACCCAATGTGAGCCCGAAACACCTTAACATATTGATAGCAAGGAAGCTATTAAAGGCTATGAAGGTCGTTTCAAGGGAACTCAAGAATCTTGAACATGTTCCCATTGACAAAGATGGGACAATGTGAGATTTGGGATAACTAATGAACTGAAACCCATTAAGTATGCTCATATCCATGCGTTCAAATTGAAAGGAAAGGAAAAATAACCTAATTTATCACCTTCTGAAGACAAAAACAATTCATTATCTTGAAAATTGGGTAAATAAAAGGAAAGAATCTAGTATTTTATCCTGCTTTCCTAAATGAACTACGCTATTGAGCAATGAAATAGTAATAAGAGGGAGCATCATTCTATAAAATTTTGCCAGCTAGAAACTGCAAACAAAGTAACATAATTTACTATCACTATTTTGCAACCCCTAACAAATTATGGGAGCTTTCAGCACCTGTACCAATCAAAAAAGAGTGAAAACCAGACATCATGGCATCTCACGCCTCCTAATGGAAGAAATTAACACTAGCAATATAGTCTTACCAAAGGAATAGAACCTGAATTTGACCGCACTTGGGAATCAGCTGCCAGCTTACAGGAAATCTGCAGGACAGGGGAGCATGTGAAACTGCACCATGAGGGTAATAAGTAAAAGCCACATGGCTAAAAAGTTCAAGTCAAAGGTGAGGAGTTTTTCAACAGGCATACTGTAAGGAAAAGGAAATGACAGAGGAGGAGCCTACAGATTAAGAAAGACTTAAAAGATGATATATCAAGTTTTTGAAACTGGCAGGATCGATCTAGAGATGACACCTGAGTGATTAAACACCATAAAGAAAGGCAAGGAAATGAGGATCACAAAAGACAGGAGAGGGGTTACTTTCAGAGGAAGGGAGTTGTGGTTGGGATGGGGCACATGGAAAGGTCTGAGGCTGGGCAGGTTCTGTTTCTGGACCTGGAACAGTGTTCTCTCTACAACAAGTCATTTAACTCAATTCACTCTTTCACTTAACACTTTGGTGTGTTTTTCTATGTGTTTTATAATGCAAAAGTTTTTAAAACGATAACATGATCAGTAATGCTGGAGATACAGGACGAGCAAAAGATGGATCAAACCGACCTCTTTAAAAGAGGTTAAAAGTCTCTCTTAAGAATTTGGCATCGAGTCTACATAATATTCCTTTCCCTATGCAAAATGTGTCTGTAACCCTTAAAATGATCAATTTAGCAAAGCACATTAAACAGAACAATTCATTTTAACAGGAGCATATTTCTTTAATATGCTTTGGCTACCAAACTCTGAGATGACAGGAGGAGACAAGCATCCTCAGTCAAAAGCCCATGAGAAGAAAAGTGGTTAAATGTTTAAATGAAATCATTCAGGAATTAATGTGTTCATGTAAAATATTTATAATTAATAAAGCCTTCCGAACAATGTTGCAGTCCACAGACAATGAAGGAGAAACTAAAAGTAGCATGGTTCTCCAAGCTCTCCCAACACGTGTGAGCAGGCTCACAAGCTCTCCCCCGACACGCGTGAGACTGCTCACAAGCTCTCCCCCGACACGTGTGAGCAGGCTCACAAGCTCTCCCCCGACACATGTGAGACTGCTCACAAGCTCTCCCCCGACATGAGACTGCTCACAAGCTCTCCCCCGACACACGTGAGACTGCTCACAAGCTCTTCCCCGACAAGCGTGAGCAGGCTCACAAGCTCTCCCCCAACACACGTGAGCAGGCTCACAAGCTCTCCCTCGACACGTGTGAGCAGGCTCACAAGCTCTACCCCGACACGCGTGAGACTGCTCACAAGCTCTCCCCCGACACGTGTGAGCAGGCTCACAAGCTCTCCCCGGACACG
>CAUYON010136468.1:0-11344 GCA_963573935.1 Arctocebus calabarensis
GGGTTTAGGAGATTCTCTTGCCTCAGCCTCCCAAGTAGCTGGGACTACAGGCGCCCGCCACAAAACCCGGCTATTTTTCTGTTTTGCAGTTCGGCCGAGGCCAGGTTTGAACCCGCCACCTTCAGTATATGGGGCTGGCGCCCTACTCGCTGAGCCACAGGCGCCGCCTAATTTCTTTCTTTCTTTTTTTTTTTTTTTTGAGACAGAGTCTCATTATGTGGCCTTTGGTAGAGGGCTGTGGTGTCACTGCTCACAGCAACCTCAAACTCTTGGGCTTAAGCGATTCTCTTGCCTCAGCCCCCTAAGTTGCTGGGACTACAGGTGCCCGCCACAACACCAGGCTATTTTTTTGGTTGCATTTGTCATTGTTGGTTAGCAGGCCCAGGCCAGGCTCAAACATGCACGCCAGCCTCAGTGTATGTGGCTGGTGCCCTACTCACCGAGCTACAGGCCTCAAGCCTCCATTAATTTCTTTCTTTCTTTTCTTTGCAGTTTTTGGCCAAGCCTGGGTTTGAACCTGCCACTCCCAGCATATGGGTCCAGCTCCCTACTGTTTGAGCCATAGGCGCCACCCCCTCCATTAATTTCTAAACCATTCTGCATGCAACTACCAAATTGGTTCTCTCTCTCTCTTTCTTTCTCTCTCTCTTTTTTTTGAGATAGGGTCTTTCTCTTTCACCCAGCTGGAGTGCAGTGATGCAATCATACCTCACTGTAACCTCAAGGTCCTGGGCTCAATGAGCCTTCCATTTCAGCCTCCTAAAGTACTGGAATTACAAGCTTAAGCAGCTGGCCCAAATTAGTTTTCTTAAAGTACTAATATGTCACTCCTGGTCTAAAACCTTCTGAGGTTCTAATTATCCAATTAGACTCCCTGGCCTGGAAGACAAGCCCCTCCACCATCTGTTCTCAGCCTACTGTTCTTACATGATGTTTTACTGTTTAATCACATACACTTCATGCTCCAGCTAGTCTGAACTAATACCCATTAATCAAACATACTGTATCAGTCAGGGTCTTGGCAGGAAACAGATGGCACACTCAAAATGGAGAATTTGGGAAGAGCTTAATGTAGGAGCTATTTACGAAGCTGTGGGCAGAGTTTAGAAAAAGCAATTAAGAGATGGTACAGGCTTGGTGCCTGTGGCTCAAATGCCTAAGGCACCAGCCACATACACCTGAGCTGGAGGGTTTGAATTCAGCCTGGGGCCGCCAAACAACAATGACAGCTGCAACCAAAAAGTAGCCAGGCATTGTGGTGGGCACCTGTAGTCCCAGCTACTTGGGAGACGGAGGCAGGAGAATGGCTTGAGCCCAGGAGTGGAGGTTGCTGCGAGCTGTGATGCCACAGCACTCTACCCAGGGCAATAGCTTGAGGCTCTGTCTCAAAAAAAAAAAAAAAAAGAGAGAGCTGGTACAATATCTGTTATCATCCTTGGGACTAAAGAGACAAAACTGTTACCTGAACCTGGGGAGAGAGAGAGATTGAGCTCTCTGACAGGAGTTCTAGCCTCTAGCCTTTGGTGGAAAGATGCAGCCAATCCATCATGACCTGGCAGAAGAGCCAAGGGAATTTAAAAATGCTTATGTGGGCAGATAGGATAGTTGTTTATCAATTGGTTTCATATTAGTATTGTGTACATTGGATACTTGCTGTTCCATTAATAAAAGCAAACAATGTAACTTAATTGTACCCACATATTTATCTGAAATAAAGTAAATAAAACCACAATGGGTAGCGCCTGTTGCTCAGTGAGTAGGGCACCAGCCCCATATACTAAGGGTGGCAGGTTCGAACTCAGCCACAGCCAAACTGCAACAACAACAACAAATAGCCAGGCATTGTGGCAGACACCTTTAGTCCCAGCTACTTGGGAGGCTGAGGCAAGGGAATCGCCTAAGCCCAAGAGCTGGAGTTTGCTGTGAGCTATGAAGCCATGGTACTCAACCAAGGGCAACAGAGTGAGACTCTGTTTCTAAAAATAAAATAATATAATATAAAACTGCAATGAGTTATTAAAAAAAAAATAGGGGCAGCGCCTATGGCTCAAAGGAGTAGGGTACCGGCCCCATATACCGAAGGTGGCAGGTTCAAACCCAGCCACAGCCAAAAACTGCAAAAAAAAAAGCCACTCTCCTCTATTGATATCTTCCATTGGCTGAGACCAATTAGAAATTTCAGGACAAGGAAATTTGTTGGTACAACCTATGTGAATCAGCTCCCAAGATGGAGAGCAAGGAGGAGAAAAGTAAAGATTGGAGGAGAAAATGGAAGATATTCCATGTAAACATGTTTTGCCATACTTTCTGGCCTTTTCTCAAGAATTTCCCACATAGTTTGGGTCCACATGCACTTGCCAAAATTTCATTTATACCAAATGTCATGTCCTTTGCTAAAGTTTCTTAAACTACAGATTCAATGAAATGTTCTTGGTAAATGTCCATAAACATTCCCATTGTAGTTTAAGAAACCCTGGCAAACTCAACTCACACACAGATTTCTCACAAGGAACGTTGACAACTTAGCATTTTCGATTGGGTACTTAGTTTATGTTTGCTATATATTTCTATTTTATTTTAATTTCAATTGAAAGTCTGCTGGGGCATGATGGAAAGTCCAAGCCCTACAAGTGGTCAGCAGCACTCTCTGTTACGCTATTGCTCCTTAAAGTAATAGAAAGTGCTATTAGGAGAAACTTTCTGGTAAGAGAAATCACAAAAGCAGCACTTTTTATTAAGCCAGACATGGCCCAGTCTTAGAGGTGTTACTGGATTGAAGAAGCTAATTGAGGCGGCGCCCCTAGCTCAGTTCGTAGGGTGCCGGACACATACACTGAGGCCGTCAGGTTCCAACACGGCCCTGGCCAGCTAAAAAACAATGACAACTGCAGAGTAAGTAGAATGATTTTGAAATATTTCTTCTTTTTCTATTGTCTGTAATATTTGGCACGATCTGTTTTTTGAAATTATCTTTGACTTTTATTTATAAATATTAGTTGTCTATTTTTTGAGACTTTGGAAAAAAATAAGAAGTTAACTGATGACGCTATACTGAGCCTCAGAGTCAAAGCATTCTATAATAGACATACTCTTCCCCACCGGAGGTGCCAAAAGCCAAAAAGGCCGCACAACTGCCGAGGAGACACCTGTGCCTTGGTGTCTCCTTCACTTTACACTTAGGACTAAAAAAAATTTTCTTAATGAAATCTCATGTTTCACATAATATAGATGAAATATTATAAAAATTATTAATATATGCACGAATATAAATATGACTTAAAAATTATATTAAATTTACTAAGATTTTTGTATTTAAATGGTACATTACTTTTTTGTATTTTGTATTTAAAAGGTATATTATTGGGTGGTGCCTGTGGCTCAGTGAGTAGGGTGCTGGCCCCATATATCCAGGGTGGCGAGTTCAAACCCAGCCCTGGCCAAACTGCAACAACAACAAAATAAAAATAAAATAAAATAAAATAAAAGGTATATTACTATATATAATAATAAATTTTTGATAGCTAACTTTTACTGAATATGCTTTTATGCCAGGTGCTATGCAAGATTTGGGCTTACTTTCTTTGATCATCACAACAGTTCTGTAATTTGGGAATAACTAGTACTATTTTATGGAAGATGAAACTAAGACCCCCGAAGTCGCACAGTAAATGACTTTTGAATGAGACGATAACCCAGGTCAGGGAAACTACAAAACTGCTGTCACTTCTTTCTACTACCCTAAAAAACAGAACTATAATTTTATTTCTAAATATAAACTTGATGTTGATTTCTAAAGATGTTAATATATTTGGCTTTTTCAGACACCAATTCAATTTCTCCAGATTAAAATATAAATGAATTATTTTCCTCCTCTTTCTGTATAGTCAAATAAATAAGTGATATCTATAAAAAAAGAAACAGTAAATCTGTGGATACTAAAGCAAGACAAGATAGCATTACAGACTCTATAGGAATCCATCCTACCCGCACTTTATATAAATTCTACTGACACTGATGTTGATGTTGAAAAATGGCAAGCATTTTCAAATATAAGCAATTCTGGTGACTCCCCAGTCACACAGAACCTGAAAGGTAATACAGTGCATATACGGCATAATTTAATTTTTCCATGTTTTAAGTAATAATACAAAAGAAAGCTACTGATGCAGAAGTAACCTCAATTTCTAGAAACCCACTAGGAAGATGGTGTGGTGATCAGAGAGATTTTAAGATCTCTCACAAGCCCCCTTAGGACAATTCTTGCAGAATTGAATATGATTAAAAGATTCTTAATCTTTAAGATTAAGAATGGTCTTTAAGGTAAAAGAGGCTTCACATCTGACTAAATTCACCCTCTTCATCTCTAGACATCAACTACTCTAAGTTAGTACAAGTCACTCCTATGTCCACTAGCAATGACGCTTTTGATCAAGAATTAAGAATTGAAGTTAAAAGTGAGATAATATCCTACCTGGGACGATTTTTGCAATGGGTCCATGGGACTCTTTAATAAATTCATTAAGTTTGCAATGCTTAGAATACTTTTAGTAGAATCCACATGTTTAGAATAAATATCAAGTCATTTACCTATGCTTTAAAAGTACCTAATATTTTAATAGGCAATAACTACACTGAGGTTTAATAATTGTACTGAGATTAAGTATCAATATCAAAACACAGTTTGTATTCAAAGGAAAAAATAGTATCTATATTTATTTTAAGTCTTACAATTCTTTGACCAACATAGTGAAAGGTGGATCAGAGCCTTACTCATAATACCTGAAAAGCAGATGATATTAATTTTAAAGTATGTATTAAAAATGTGCTTTTTTCCCTTTCAGATAACCAGAATAATTGGTCAGAGTAGACCCCAAAGTTAGCTTTTGGTAAAAATATATACATGCATATACATATATGTATTACATATATATCCCTCGGGAATTAATTACAGCAGACATGATATATTCTATGTGATAGTATTCTCATAAGCCTCTCAAAAATGGACTTGCAAGATAGTGAATCAATTTATGATAGATAACCTTCATATTTCTTATTTTTGCAGCTAAGAAATGATGTTCAAACAAGCCTTGGCATTTACAAATAAATTGCTTAATTCCCAAATCCCTTTAACTGCACATAATTCTTATCATCCAAGGACAGGAGACTTTTGCATTACACTGACATGACAGGTCAGTTTAGGAATGGCTCCCTAAGTTGGTATCACATGATCCTTAAGGCGCTTGAAGAAAAGAACTCAAGGGTTTGTTTTCGGGTTCATTTAAGTAAATCAGAGCAGATACGTATTACAGAAAAATACACTAGGCAAATACAAACATTTATCTCAATATGAGTATTGATTTTCTGAACCTAATGGTGTCAGGCTTTAATGAGGGTCGGGGGGGGGTCACCAGGAGAACTGATGAAGAGTCACTTTGCTTTTCAGGGAATATGCTGATATGACAGATAGACTTTTCCTCCCTCCATATCATTAGGTACTTTTAAACCAAATTTTTAAATGGTTATTTTTGCACTGAAACTTCTGGGGGGGGAAAAAAAAACAAGTGCAAAAGAAGAAGTATTTAGTTAAAATATATGAGTGCTACAGTAATAACATTTTTCATTATCATTGATAAAATGTGTTTTTGAAAAATCAACAAATAAGTTTCTGTATGACAAAGTGATTTGAGAGTTGGGATTCTATGTCTGTGCTAAAGTAATCTGGAAAAAATAATCAGGTCTACCTCAGCAAAATGGTACAGAACTCATTTAACTCTGGTTTGGGATGATAATAGGCAAGGATCAAGGCAGCACCCACAAAAATTGTTTCTTAAGACTCTATTTAGTGAAAGTATTTTTGAAACCCCTAGAATCACTGCCTCTTCCTCTGCTGACCTAAAGCACTTAAGTATTTATTATAGGACCTACCACAGGGCACTGCATTTTAAAAGATTACATGTCTCCACTAGTTGACCCAGAGCTCCATAAGAATATCGTGTTTTAGTTTTACCAAGCATCACAATAAGTAAAACATATTTGTGTAATAAATGCATTATAGATAGCTCACACTCTTGATTTTATATTATTGAAATAATTCGTCCAAAATACATAAATTCTGTGACTCTTCTAAGCTAGATCAGGTAACTGAGCTCACAACTTATCTAATTTAGTCCATTTAAAAAATAATTTTGTTCATGTTTGCCACAAAAACTTCAAAAACCTTATCTTCAATGGGGGTTTCAATTTTGCCAAACTCATATTAATTAATTCCTTATGCTTACAAAACAAAATGGTATAATCTCTTTGTGGACAAGAAATATCCCAGGCATGGTAACTTGCTTATTCCATCAGGGCTGTGCCAGTAGCATCATTATTAATAAACTTCACAGACTTTCAACTTAGTATCATCCAAGAAAAGCAAACTTTTTTTTTTTTTTTTTTGCAGTTTTTGGCCGGGGCTGGGGTTGAACCCATCACCTCCGGTATATGGGGCCGGCATCCTACTCCTTAAGCCACAGGCGCCACCCAGCAAACATGTTTTTGACACACTATTCCATTATTTAACCTGTTGCCATATTTTTTCATATTAGTGATAAATTATACCACTGGCCTTTGAGTTCATAAACAGAAAGTAACAGTTTGCCAAGGTATACGAAGTCCACATAATTCCCAGGCTCTGTATTCCCAGATACAGACTCAGAAGATAACTATTTCCCATCTTCTCTAAATACTTTCTTACATTTTTTAGATGATCTGTGTGCATCCCACGTCCACTATAAAATAAGAAGTTAAGCATTCCCCTCTATGCTAAAGATATGATGTTACTTATCCTAAAAGCAGAAGTGGATGAGATGAACAACTGCTTCCTTTCATTCTCAATTTACCAACTGAATATTTACTATGTAAATTTATATATTTCTTACCCCTAAAAAAGATGGAAAGGAGAGGGGGAAGGAAATTCTGAGCTATTTTGCTATTGAAGAAATTAGGGAGAAACTATGTATGAAATAGAACAAATTGTTTTGCTCAGCTGGATTATATGTGCAAAGTACCAGTTTGATAAGTCTTATATAAGTTGCTCAGTGCAAACCCTCAAAAAAAATCAGTCCCAAATTCAAACTGTCAATGCAACCAAAAATGGTTTCATGTGGCAGTTCAATTCAATCGGTAACACTGGAGGAAATGTGTTTTGTGTAGCTGATTCCTCCTGGTTGGCTTGATATGAAGCAGTGGTGCTCAAAACCCAGAGAATTCAGAGAAAACACAAGATGATTACATATCCTCCTTGCTGTGCTCTATGGCGTGCAACACAAGGGCTTCTATAAAGCACTTGTTCACATGTTTGAATGGATCAGAACACTTGAATAGATCAGATCTGGGTTTTTTTTGGAACATTTCCTAACCATTCTTTTAGGGTGGCCAGGACCAATCTCCACTGAAATTCATACCTCTGCAGTAGGTATGAATATGGCTGCACTCAGATTTTAAGACTTTTGCAAACTAAGAATAAGCAGGGCACACTTCAAGAGTCCATAGTGTTTGAATCTATCGTATGTCTAGAATACGAACTGTATTTGTTCTTGGAAGAATGCTAAGCTTCAATTATTATCAATGACCCAACATGCAGAAAAATACTTTTAAGAGTTGCTTATAAGAATAGACAGTCATCCACTCCTCACAGACAATTATCTTTAATTCAAGTTATATCTCCAGACTGGTGACCTTCACTAACTTAACACTGCAGTAACTGGCACATGGTGAATGCTCACTACAAGTCTGTTGATTAGAAAATTAAAATACTTAATTAAAATTTTTAATCCTTTCACCTTTTGCCAAGAGCACATAACTGACATATCCAAATGAGAAATACTTTTATATCTTGTGTAAATTCAGTGTTGAAAACACTGCCTTTATCTTGCTTCAGACCTTTAGGCTACCTATTCATACGATGGGAAGAGAACTGCACAGATTTTGAGAATGAACCTGGCTTTGGGTTAACATTTGATGTTCCCTAAGTCTCACTTTTATCATCAACCAAATCAGATAGAATGCAACCTTCCCTGTTTAATGGCAAGGTTAAATAAATTGTGAAAGTTTTTGTCTAATGCCTGCCACACATCTCACACAGATGAAGAGTGAAGGGCTTACTTCTATACGAAAGTCTTCTGACAACTTAAGATCAGTGCCTATTTTAGACATTTTATTATAATGTCCATAGGGATCAAAGAAACTTTCTTTTTCCTACTTAGCATATTGCTCTGCCCCTACCTAGACACATCGCCAAGGAGAGTCACTCAATTGTCATTGTGTTCTCTACTCAAAGCCTCAAGTCTAATTTAATTTCAGAGTGTTTGATTAGCTCAAGGAGGGAGAGAAAAAGATGTTGATTATGAGTGCATGATGAAAATTTAAAAAAAATAAGCACAACAGGATACTAAATGAATTTAAATGATATAAAATAGCTCTTCAATTATGCTGTTTTTCTTGTGCCGTCTCTTCAATTCTGGAAGTGAAGGTGAGTTTGTTTTGGGAAGAAGTGGAAATGGTTCTTTTCTGTGATACAAGAACAAACTGTGGCTCAATAGCTTATCTCCATTTTATAAGTTTAATACTTACTCATTTAATTTCATTTATAGTCATGGGTCACGTTCTCTAAAACCACTCAAATACTCCCTCCTTCCTTTTCTTCCTCTGTTAGAGAAGTGAGATTTTACAATGTGATCCGGCTTTGGCCAACGCTATGTAAGCGGCAATCACAGGGTGTATGTGAAGGACTTGGGCAAAGATTTTTAAACACATTTTTTTTAATCACTTAGCTTTTAGCTTTTTCTATGTTTCCCCATTCTAATCCGGCTTGAGAAAGAGAACTGAAGCCTGAAGATACAGAAGTCATCATGGCATCACAATGACAAAAACTGTAATAGTAACCATATACTCATATATTGTTTCTTTGTCCTTTAATTACTAATAAAACATTAAAATTTAATTAAAGTTGGGTCTGGCACACTTTTTTTCTTTACTATAAATCTATATGGAAAATAGGAGTGTATCATGCTAAGCAAGGGAGAAAAAAAGATTGTCTTTTTTCTTATAGTTATAAAAATAGGTCATCAGTAGACAGAAAAAACCCAGTCTTTTCTGACATCAGATCAGTCCCAGAAAAATCAAAACGAGTCTGTTTGTTTAAACCACTGGTGACTCTTTCTGATGCTTGCAGCTGAAGACACTCTCTAAATGTTTCAGATTGCCAAACTTAGGAAAAATACATCCAAATGATGAATTATTCTTATTTAACATTGTTTAAACCATCTTACTGCCTGAAAAATAAAAACTTCCTAAATTTTGAGTTTCAACAGAAGAAATAACTCTTCTCATGTTTGGAAAACCATGACTATCTTAGACTCCAACTTATCTAATGTCATGAAGCAAGTTTCCTCGTTTTATCCTTCCCTGGATAATTCCATTTTTCATTCAACCTCCTCACACACTTAGACTGTTTGGATTCATACATTAGCACGGAAAGGATTGAACAAAAATATGAGCTACTTCTTACCATCATGGAATTTTCAAATTTTTTAATATTCACTCTGAATACAATGGGTAGGACAAGAAACTTTTAAAGAAAGAACAATGAATAAATCGTGAATGTCCTTTTGAGGTGACTTGTTTGGAGCGCCAGGAGGCTCACTTGTTTTCAATATGCTTCCTCCTTTCAGTGATTTCTTAAAAGCCCAGAAGCATAATATTTGAAATAACGAAAAAAATCAATAAATGCATATGTCACACACTGTGACAATGGCCACAGAAAAGATGACCTGTGACCAGTCAAGGCCTTTATGTTCAGTATACACATCAGGATATGTACATGGAAATGGAAATTGTAGCCAAAGAAGAAGAAAAACAAACAAACCAAACAAAACAACCCCAAAAAAGGAATTATAAGGGGGGATGGAAGCTGAATATTCAGAGAATATGACACAAACTCATATCCAGCAATATTTTACAAGTTGTTTTCTACTATTGAAAAACTCCATTTCATATCAAGAAGTGTTAATTCCAAGAACTTTCGACTTTCTTAGGTATTTTTAAGATGTGTCTTTTTTTTGGTGTAATATTTACTTAGTGCTATTTATTTTATTTTCCCTTGGAGGCTTAGATATTTAAAACCTTACAATTCTCCATTCCTTAAAATAATGTTTTTCGAAGCTTTTGAAGGCTGACTTGATTACTTTTAGTGATTTCTGCTAAGTCTCAGTATAATTTTTATGTGACATGACCACATGACACTGAGTTCCAGACACACTGGCCTACGAGGTGGTGGAAAGCAACATCCATCAATTTATTTAAATATCCCAAATTTAGTATAAATGCGATAAGGTAAAGAAAATCATAATTATCAGAATATCTCTCTGAAAGATTAATTCCTTGTAACTGAAATGAATATATTGAAAAGTTCCTTAGATAAGTAGTGAGATTATAAAAGTCATGCTCAGACTGTTTTTTCAGCTTGGCTATTGTTGATATATATAAAGGCTCCAGATTTATGAGTGTTGATTTTGTAAACTGAGATACTGCTGTATTCCTTGATCACTTCTAAGAGTTTTGTAGTCAAATCCCTGGTATTTTCCAGATATACAATCATATCATCTGTGAAGAGTGAAAGTTTGATCTCTTCTGACCCTATATGGATAACCTTGATCCCCTTTTCTTCCCTAATTGCAATGGCTAAAACTTCCATTACAATGTCAAAGAGCAGTGGAGACAATGGGCAATCTTGCCTGGTTCCTGATTTGAGTGGAAAAGATTTCGATTATTCAATATGATATTGGCTGTAGGGTTACTGTTGATGGCCTCTATCAGTTTAAGAAATGTCCCTTCTATACCCATTTTCTTAAGTGTTCTGACTGGGAAGAATCAACATTGTCAAAATGTCTATACTACCCAAAGCAATACACAATTTTAATGCAATCCCTATTAAAGTTCCATTGTCATATTTTAAAGGTCTTGAAAAAATAATTAATTGTTTTATATGGATTTAGAAAAAACCTTGAATAGCCAAGACATTACTCAGAAATAAAAATAAAGCAGGAAGAGTTACACTATCAGATCTCTGACTATACTATATATTGATAGTGATAAAAACAGCATGGTACTGGCACAAAAACAGAGAGGTAGATGTATGGAACAGAATAGAGAACCAAGAGATGAACCCATCTACTTACCACTATTTGATCTTTGACAAGCCAATTAAAAACATTCAGTGGGGAAAAAGACTCCCTATTTAACAAATGGTGCTGGGTGTACTGGCTGGCGACCTGCAGAAGACTGAAACTGGACCCACACCTTT
>CAUYON010136470.1:0-22451 GCA_963573935.1 Arctocebus calabarensis
CTGGGCATCAGAAAAGTTATTTACATCACGTTCTTTAGTGTAACAACCCAGCAGAGCCAGCTTGGATTCCCCCTAGAGTCAGGCTCCAGGCCCTCCTCTGCTCTACCTGCTAGAGCCTCTCCTGTGAGCCCAGAGGGTCCCATCTGTCCAGGCTGCTGCAGTCCATCCTGCCTGGTGCTGGGGTGGGTCTGCAGCGGAGTGACTTGTCACAGTTTTCAGCAGGATTCCTTGAGGGAGGGGGAGGCCACTTTGTGGTTGGTCCCTCAGGGTGACAGGGAGGACCACTGCCCAGGGCTAGGAGTACTTGGTGTTGGAGATTGTCTTCCACAGCAGGGCCTTGAGGTGGCTGAGCACCAGCGAGTGGTGGGCCTCCACCTGGCTGGCCAGCCCACTCAGCGTGGTGCAGGTGCGCAGCTGCGTGCCCAGCTCCTCGCGGAGGTCTGCGGGGGCGCCAGGCAGCAGGTAGTCCCGCAGCAGCTCGCACACCTTGGCCAGGTTGGGCTGGATGAGGTCGCCCTTGCACTGCCTCATGAGCCTGTCGCACGGGGCCCTGCAGTCGCGGCCATAGGTGCAGTCCGCGCTGTGCTCGCAGCGGCGGCCCTGCAGGAAGCGGCGCACGGCGGCCTCGGGCGCCACCTGCTGCAGGTCGGCCATCTTGAAGTCGTAGGTGGCCGTGTAGCCCACGTTGGCCAGCGTGGTCTCACACATGTAGAAGGTCCCGTAGGAGCCGTGGAAGAGTTCCTCCACGAACTCCAGCAGGCCGATGGCGATCTTGGCCCGCCAGGGCCACGCGGGCCCCAGCCACTGCTGCAGGGTGTCCTGCAGGGCGGGGGGCAGCAGTGGGCGCAGCAGGGGCGGCAGTGCGGCCACATGCCAGGGTCCGTGGGGGACGCCTTCGGTGACATAGAGGTCCCCGCAGTAGCCCAGCAGCCGGGAGGCGTGCTCCTTCTCCCGCAGGGACAGCAGCAGCAGGAACTCGTTACGCTGCAGCAAGGCCCACACGGACTTGGCTTCCGCCAGGGACACCCGGCTGTCCTTGTTGAAGTCGGCCATGAGCAGGACCTGGCCGACCAGCGCCGGCAGCGATGGCAGGTCTCCCAGGTTCGCCTGGCATGTGGGACCAAAAGGAGGGAGCCTTGGTTGTTTAGGAGCCCTGGGAGCATGACCTCCCCTGACCTGGTCCTCTTGGCAGGGTGGCTGTGGGCAAGACTAGTGCGCCTGCCCGGGTGGGGGGTCCCGGATTAGAGCCGCACAGCGACGGACACGGGGCCCTCACGCTCCCTGGCCTGTGCTCCTGCTGCTGCCAGACAGACCTCCCTGATACCAGCTGGGGAGCCTGGGCATTGGGCACCTGGGCACAGGGAGACTCAGAGGGCAGAGCCTGGCAGTCCCTTCATTCCTGAGCCCTTATTTCTACCTCCCAGACTGCCCTTGGCTCCTGCCACAATGGACCCACCAGGTGCTCTGTCCTGGCCCCTGCCTGCCCATCTGCTGCCACCCCACCCCAGAGAGTCTGCTTCTCTGGCCTGCCTCCTGCCCAGGGTTACCTGTGCCTGGTCGTGCTTTTACACGGTGGGCCTGCAGGTGCCAGGGCTGCTGCTGCACATCTGGACGTGCACTCTGCAGCTGCTGCAGACAGCCTGCTGCCCCCCCCCCCCCCGCCCCAGTAAAGGTGACGGACCTTGAGGAAGCTGAGAGTCATCTCCCGGAATTCCTGAATCGAGGTGCCCCGGGTGGGCTTGTCAAACAGCACCAGCTCCCGCCGGGGGACTGCATCTGGCCGGGCCTTAGAGTCCAGGGCTTCCTCAATGCCACACTTGATGGTCACATCCTTGTTCTGCCAGAGCCCACTGTACACCTGGATGAGCGTAGGGTCCCCTGTGAGATGTGCCCCTCCCACTGTAGGGGTGTCCCCCACACCCGCAGGGCCTACCTGCTGGCTGGGGGCTGAAGACAAGCAGGTCCTCCACTCCACCTTGTGCAGCTCACACAGGTCCTGGCAGATGGAGCCCGAGATGATGCCCTTGCGGTACTGGTCGCACTGAGGAGACAGCGCAGGGTGTGGTGGGGACAGGGCTGAGTGAGCCACACACCCCATCTTACACCCAACCACTGACAAAGCAGAGTGGCCATCGGGCTGTAGGTAGGCGTATAGGAACAAAGATCCACAGTCTGTGCCAGGGCCCAGGATGCCCCTGATTACTTGGAGGTGGCACTTTTCTCAAAGAGACCTCAGACTGCTGGAGCTGGTAACCGGCAGCCCCCCGCCCACACTGGTCCCCGAGCCACGCTGCAGGCCAGCCGGGTGGCACACAGGGGCTGCTGCTGGCTCACTGCAGGATGGGCCTGTCTGTGAGGCAGACCCCCTCCCCGTCCTGTTGGGAGACCACACCCTAATCGTCCAGCCCAAGCCAGGTAAGAATAAAGACTTAGAGGCACCTCTCAGGCCTAGCAGGCTGGCTCTGGATGATTCAGGCACTGGCCTGTGAACCTGCAGTGAGCCAGGGGATTGCGTCATTGTACTGTGCGACTCACTCCCTCCCCTAACCCCTAACTCTTCCTTCCAGCCTCTCAAGTGCTGAATTGGCACCTTCCATCAAAAGAACATGGGACAGGCTCCCAGCACCAGAGACAGGGTCAGCAGGCACAAGGTGGATACGGATCACACAAACAGAGGGCACCCTCCAGTGTAAGCAGGTTTCCTGAGTGAGGGGCCCTGGTCACGGTGGGACAGCTAGGCATTAGGCTGTTCACCAGGTAAAGGAAGCATCCTATGAAAGGCACAATGTAACACCATGTCCAGCTGGACAGAGCTGCAGCTGCTCTGGTGCTGGGACCCTGGTCTAGCTAGGGCTCTCAGGACAGCTACTGGTGCCAAGCTTCTCCCCAACATGACTGCTTCTGAACAGGTGCCCACGTCTCTCTTCCCAGGGACTTAGTCCCTACTTCCATGTGCCCTGGGTGCAGGCCACATAATGGTGTTCCGCCTGAAGTGCAGTCAGGGCAGAACTCCCTGCCTGGCCAGTCTGCAGTGCCCCCCACACACACAAAATGGAGGGGCTGTTGCCAGGGGAGCCGAAGCCTATCTGCCCCCAGCCTCCACCTCCTCATCTGTGACTACTCCCAGCCCCCAAGGCGTCCATGTGGCCTGGAGCCAGGCTCTGAGCCACAGTTGACTGTATCAGGGCAATTTGTCACCATCAGCTCAGAAGACAGCACCCTGGGGCCTGACAATTACTCCCAGCCCAGTCCTTCCTGCCACGCCACTCCTCATTAGGCAGCCAGGCAGGGAGACACCAGTGGCAGTAATTAAACCAGGCCCCACCCAGCTTCCCAATCCCAAGGGAAGGCAGGGAGCCAGAGGTGAGGAGCTCTGGAGATGGCCCTTCCCTCTCAGGGGCACCTCTGGGTTGTGGGACTCCTGTTGCCATGGAGTACAGCCTGCCAGCCAGGCTTGGAGGAAGCAGGGGTAGGCTGTGCAGAGCATCCCTGTCCTAGAATACAGCAATGGGACACCAGGGAGGGGGACAAAAATAAGACTGAGCCAGCCAGAAGCCATAGACTCAGGCAGGTGAATCAGGAAGGCAGTGCCTGTCCTGTGGCAGCAGGAGAACAATAGCTTTTCAAGACAGAAAAGGCCAACTAGGACCAACCTACACCTTACAGGCAGGGTCATTAGTACCAGGAATCTTCTCGGACCCCCTATCAATGCTTTTAGGGGGCTTCTGCTCTATACCTGAACTGCCAGAGCACCATGGCCTGGGGGAGGCTGGGTGCATGTCAGGTACAGGCCTATGGCCCACCACCAGGCTGGGAGCCAGGACTCCAAGGGAGACACCCCCCCCTCACTGTCCCAGCACCTTCCCTGCATGTCACCAGCGCTGCAGGAGCTTCCATCAGATCTCAGCCAAGTCCCCTCACCTCCCAGTCACATGAGCTGTGACCCCTGGCACTGCCCCCATGAGGCAGGCAGGAAAGGAGGGGACATCCCTATGGCCCCAGGGGACAGACTTTAGAGAGCCAGGCGTGGCAGTGATCTTTGGGAAGGCTGGCACAGCCCAGGGACACTCCTGCAGGGCAGAGGGCTGGGAAGCTGCAGGCTCCTCCTGTTTGGGGGGGCATGTCCTGTTCCCCCAGTAGGTGCTCAGAACACACGTACCGATGCTCTAACTCCCTGCTCTCCTCTCCGTACCCACTGCCTGGAGCCTGACCCTCACCCCCTCAGTCCCAAGGCTGCAGTCCTGTCCGTGGTGTGTCCACTCACAGTGTACCCTGAAGCCTTCACCTGTGGCCCTGGGCCCAGTGCATAGTACTCCCATCCTGCTCAGAGGCCCCTGAACAGTGGTGCAGGGCTGTGTTCCCCCAACTTAGGCCAGATGCCCCATAAGTCACAGTTGAGCACTTATGAGATGGACCAGGGCATTCCAATGGGACAAATGGGCTCCCAGTGTGTGTGGCCTGCGCTTGGAGGTCCTTAGCAGCCAGTGCTCAGAGGCAGGGAGCTCCAGAGCTAGTAACAGACCCCCAAGGACCAGCTGGGTCCTAGGAAGTTCTGTCTCATGGGCTCTGCCCACCTGTGCCCCCTCACTCCTCCTCCCCCACAGCCACCCCATCAGACAGGCCTCTGCGGGGTCCAGGCCCTCAGGAGCCAGGGTCAGTGGCCAGAGCAGGCCCTCTGGAGCCCTCCTGTGGTTTCAGTGGCCTCACAGACCCCCAGGAAAGGTGCCTCTCAACACCCCAAAAGTTTCTGCTGCAGAGAGAGTGGAGGCATCAGATTCTGGCCATTGGCCTCTCCAGGGCTCTGGCTGCTAGGCAGGACAGGCTGGGGTGGGGCATCAAGATGGCTATGGGGATCTGACCGGCTCTGGGCGCATCTAGGGTTTTCCAGCAGAGCAGAGCTGGTGCTCCCTCCCCCCAGCCGGTCACAGGGTGTGCAAAGGAGTTTGTTGACACGCTCACAGGCGCCTCACAGGCATACTCGCCTCACATGTGCACATCCTCACACGTGCAAGGGAGGAAGGCTCCGGAAGGCCACACCCTGCACTGCTCTGGTGGCCCCTGGCCCCAGAAGGAGCCCTCAAGGCCATCAGGGAAGTACACGGAGTCCTCCAGCTGCAGTAGTGAGGATAGTTACCCTTCCAGGGCCCCCCTCCTAAAATGTCTCCAGAGCCCACTGTATCCTCGGGCACTGGTATGTCCAAGCTGCCTGTGCTCTCCCAGGCACCTGCAGCAGTCCCCTGCTGTCTCCCCTCTCCTTGGCCCCTAACCCTTTACGCCAGCCAGAGGCTGCTCTTTGGGGCACAGGTTCCACTTTGGAGCCCCCACGGCCTCCTGGCTGTGGACCCAGGGAGGAAAGCACCTCCCAGCTGGGTGCAACATCTCATCCGAAACACCTGGGTAACACTTACAATGACCACCTGGCAGACGCGGCCGCGGCACAGCTCCGAGTAGGACGAGTAGTGCAGGTACACCATCCAGCTGCCCACCAAGATGCCCAGCCAGACCAGGAAGACAGACTTGAGTCGGAGGCCAGGGAGCCGCCCCTGCACAAGGGAGCCTTGTGAAGAAGCGTCATCAGTGGCCCTCATTCGAGGCTCCAGTCTCACTGATTAGGGCCCACCAGTGCCCCTCTAGCTTTCAGCACCATACCCACCACTAGCTCAGCACCTCCCTTCTGGCTCCCTCCTGCCACATGCCCATAGCTGGGCCTGCAGCTGGGGGCTGGTGCCTCCCAGACTTTAAATTTCACAGGCAGGTAAAAATAAATTTCAAGGCTTGGGGCCTGTGGCTCAGTGGGCTAAGGCGCCAGCCACGTACACCTGAGCTGGCGGGTTTGAATCCAGCCGGGGCCCGCCAAACAACAATGAGAGCTGCAACCAAAAAATGGCTGGGCGTTGGGGCAGGCAGAGGCAGGAGACTCGCTTGAGCCCAGGAATTGGAGCTTGTTGTGAGCTGTGATGCCACAGCACTCTATCCAGGGTGACAGCTTAAGGCTCTGTCTCAAAATAAATAAATAAATAAATAAATAAATTTCAAAATGAGGGAAATAGAGAGTGGCCAATTCTTTATTTTGCTGAATAAAGATACTTCATAGAAACCCCTTCCTGTCTTGCTGGACTTTCATAACATTTTCACCTCTGCACAGGTCAGATAAGCACACCTGAGGGCTGGGGAGAGCCCACCTGCCTGAAGGGACATTGCCTTTCCCGGTGGACTGTGGAGGGTGAACATAGTGTGGCCCTCCACACAGCGGACTCTGTCCAGCTTTGAGAGGAGGGACACAGGCCATGACAGGGATGGCCCTGGAGAACATCATCTTTGTGAAATGAGCCAGTCAGATCCCACTTATCTGAGGCCCCGGAGTCATCAAGTCCACTGAGATAGGAAGAAAGGTGGGTGCTGGTCGGTGGGGATTAAGGGAGTCAGTTTCAGGGGGACAGTGTGGCAGAATGGGATGATGGAAAGTTCAGTGGGTGAACAGTGGTGGAGGCAGAACAACACGAATGTTTTAATGATACTGAGGTGCACATATAACAATAGTTAAGATCAGGCTCGGCGCCCATAGCCCAGTAGTTAGGGCGCAGGCCATATACACCAAGGCAGGTGGGTTCGAACCCAGCCTGGGCCTGTTAAACAACAATGACAACTGCAACAAAAAAATAGCCGGGTGTTGTGGCAGGCACCTGTAGTCCCAGCTCCTTGGGAAGCTGAGGCAAGAGAATCACTTAAGCCCAAGAGTTAGAGGTTGCTGTGAGCTGTGACGCCACAGCAGGCTACCAAGGGTGACAGTGAGACAGTGAGTGAGAAAAAAAAAAAAAGTTAAGATGGTAAATTTTATATAATGTGTATTTTACCATAATTAATAAAATATAACCAGCCCCTGGCCCCACGGCCAGAGAATCTAACCCCAATATTGGGCTCTTACAGAGGGCTCCAGCTCACTCTACCATCCTCAGGCCCTCTGCCTTGATTTACCCTGCTGGCAAGTGGACTCACAGGCATGAGGATCAGGTTTTAGGGGCACAGCCTCCTATCCAGCTCTCCCAGCCAGGTTTCCAAGGGTGACAGCAAGGGACAGGTGGGAACGACCTCCCTTCCCAACACTCTGCCCTGGCAAACTGCAGCCCTGACAAGGTGCTGTCCGGGAACAGCCAGCAGAAGGGACTGTGTTACCTGGTGGCTTGTCCCAAGTAGGTGCTGAGACATCTCTGACCCACAGCTGAAAGCAGGAAGGCCCAGGACTTGCGGGCCAGCCTCCCCCCAGAGGAGGCCCTGCTGCTGGCATCAAGCATACCCTGTGGCCTCCTCTCCACTGCTGCCAGGGAGGGGCTGCACCAATGGACCCAGCCACGCTCCCTCCACAGCCCCAGGGCCAAGCAGCCCCAGTCAGAAGCCGTAGGGGTAGGCGCCAGCTGTGTTCAATCCTCTTGAGATCAGGGTTGTGGCAGGAGCCTCCTTAGAGAAATGGGGCCACTAGCTTCCTACCAAGGACAAGGCTCAGCCCAGCAGTTGGGTCATTTTTATGCTTCTTCCAAGAGAGGTGGACCTCTCCCTCCTTCCCTGCCACCAATTCACTGGGCAGCCACCCAGGAGGGGCTGGTCAGGAGGAGTCCAGGGAGCTGGTGGAGGGTGGGCGACTGCATTAAAGATGTCCATGGCCTAGGTTGTCCTCCATCCCCTCAGGCCCACTTGTCCCTGGCAGTGCATCTGTTTCCGTCAGATTTGTCCAAAACAAAAAACAGGAAAGCAGAGACATGGTGGGGACAGGGGCAGGGGCAGCGGCTGTTTTGGCAGGATAAGGTCAGAGGACTTCCGGCTAGCCAGTCTGAGGGAGCACACCCGAGGCAGGCTGAGTGGGGAGGGCCAGAACAGGCTGGGAGTCCAGGGGACAGCCAGGAAGTAAGCAGGCTGTGGCCAATGCTGGACCCCGGGTTGACTGGGTTGGACAAAGTGACCCAGAACTAGAAGCTGCCTGTAGGGTCCAGCCCAGCCAGAACCACCCAGGCTGTGGCTGCTCCCCCAGGTCTTACCTGGCCCTTCCCTAGGAACTGTCCCTGCCTCCTGTGGAGCCTCCACCTTCTGGCCTAGGGAGTGGTCTTTCAATTCCTCAGCTCCCACCTTGCCCAGCACTGAGCTGGGACCACGGCACCCTAAGGCTCAAGGCAGACAGAGAGTTCTGGGATCAGGGGGTCACATTGCAACCTGTGAGTTTCAGCCTCCAAGCCCACTGCCTGGAAAGGGAACTGAGGAGGGCCAGGCTCTGGGCAAGGATCCTCCAGGGAGGGAGGCCAGGGAGGTAGGGCCACCCTGACCTCCTGGAGGGCCTGGAAGGATGTCGGGATGGGAGGGAGGGTTCCTTGATGGCTGAGGCCGCCTGGCCAGACCTCCTCAAAGCAGAAGGTGAAAGAGTTCCTGGCTGCTAAAGCCCAAGGCAGCTTGGGCTTTCCCGGTAGATGGTGACTGGTCCAAGGTCACCCTGGGATCAGATATGGTCTCTGCTCTATGCCTGGCTGATGGGATGACCCAGGGGAGGTCATGTCCTTCCTAGAGCGTTTCTATGTGTCCAGGTTTTTACAAAAGAAAAACAAACCTTATTTTTTAAATAAAGAGAAGAGGAAAGGCCTTTGGTGCGGCTTCTGGACCCTGGGAAGCAGGGTCAGGCTTAAGGGCGGGCGGGGTGGGGAGAAGACAGCCAGCCCTTAGCATCAGCGGTGCCAGGACCCTTGCCCATCTCCTTCCCAGCCCTCCCCTCCTCCCTAGTCCTCTCCAAGCCCCCCCAACCCCCACCCAGGCACCACCCCCTCCCCACCTACGCTCGTTAACCCTTTGTGTCCTGAATCAAACCTACTCTTCGCGCTCGACCCCACCCCCAGGGCTGGACACCGCCCTCCCCCACCTCCAGAAGCGACCCAGTCCGCGCGGCGGGCCGGGAGGGTTGCGGACCCTGGCCCGGCGCACGGGCGCGGCGTTTACCTGCAAGCCCTTGGAGAAGGGGCAGAAGACCACCAGGTGCGCCAGGCGCCGCAGCCGCCGCATGGTGGGCGCCGGCCGGGGCTGCGCAGTCCCCGCGGCTCGCTCGGCCTCAGCCCCGGCCCGGCCCGGCCCACAACAGCCGCCACTATCTCGCCATGCGGGCCGCGCGCCCCCGGGCCCGCGTTAAAGGCGAGGGCGCGCGCCTTTCTGACGGCCGACCGCGGCGCTGGAGCGCTGGGGCGCGCTGGAGGGCGCACGGGGGCGTGCATGGGGGGGCGGGGAGCGCGGGAGGGCGGGCGGGGGCGCGCGGCAGGGGCGGAGCTGGCAGTCGCGCCGCCGCGGCTCGGGTGAGGAGGGGGAGGGCGGCGAGGCCCCGCCCATCCTGGGACCCCTCCCTCCTGGAGCGGTCTCCGGGGCTCGCGGCGGGGGCGGGGCCGGGGGCGTGCGGGCTCCTCCGCAAGTCTCTAATGCCGCAGAAGACAGCTTTTCACTTCCCTGCGTGATTCTGCTGGGCTTCCAAGCGCGCACAGGCGCGCGGCCGAGGGCGCAGGGAGAGGCTGTCTCCAACGCGCCAGGGCCTTCGGGGCGAGCCCTCCCCAGCCGCTGGGCGATGCCGCTGGCTCTGGGGCCAGGTCGTGGCAGAGGAACCACCGAGAGAGCCTCCCAGTTGGCCTCTGCGCTCAGCATCGTGCCCCTGAAGTTTGGTCCCTTCTTTTTATTGTCGAGGACACCAGTTTGGCGACTGGCCGCTGGAGGACACTCGAGTAGTTTCCCAGTTAGGGTGATTAGGCGCAGAGCGGCTGTGAAGTTGCGTGTGCAGGTTTCTGCGAACATAGGTTTTCATTTCACTCGGTAAACACCTAGAGGGACTGCGAGTTGGACGGTGAGGACTGTTGATAATAACCCCCGGCAGCTGCCGAGACGCTCCCCAGCGCTGCGCCACGTACGTCTCCGCGAGAGTGAGAGTGCCAGCGCTCCGCAGCCTCGCAGCCCTTGGGATTTTAAGTTTAGCCATGCCAGAGGCTGAGTGGTGGCGGCTGGTTGTGGTTGTCACTTGCACTTCCCTAGTGAATAAGGAGGTTATTCATTTTTTTTTCTACCATTAAAAAAATGTGTTGTTTCTGGCCGGGCTCGGTGGTTCACGCCTGCCGTACTGGCACTCTGGGAGGCCAAGGCAGGTGGATTGCTTGAGCTCATGAGTTCAAGACCAACCTGAGCTAGAGCAAGACCCCGTTTCTAAAAACAGCCGGGCGTTGTAGCAGGCGCCAGGGGTCCCAGCTACTTTGGGAGGTTCAGGAAAGAGAATCGCTTGAGCTCAAAGGTTTGAGGTTGCTGTGAGTTGTGACGCCACAGCGCTGTACCCAGGGCGACAAAGTGAGACTCCGTCTCAAAAAAAAAAAATGTTTCCTTCTATGTTTTGAGACTTCTTTTTATCTTCTGGATATCAGAAGATGATCAGATATGCAAACTGCCAAGATTTTTCTCCCAGTGTATGCCTTGCCTTTCATTCTTTTGACAGTGTCTTTAAAAGAACCTAACTTCTTGATTTTGATGAGGCCCAATTTAGCAAGTTTTTTCTGTTGTGGATTGTGCTTTTAGTATGTGTCCTATCTAAGAAATCTTTGCCTAATCCAACATTGAGAGGAGTTTCTCTCTGCTTTCTTCTAGGAGTTCTACAGTATTAAGTTTTACATTTAGATCAGTGATTCGGTTTTGTGTTTTTGTTGGGATTTTCTGCACATAGATATCCAATTGTTCCAGCACCATCCATCAAAAAAATTCTCCACAGGGGAGCACCTGTGGCTCAAAGGAGTAAGGCGCCGGCCTCCTTAGAAAAAATTCTCCACGGAATTGTATGGCTGCATGTTAAACAGGGAGACATAGCCAGATAGGTCAGGCCTCTGCACTAGGCAGAGAACAGGGAGGTGGGCCAGGCCAGAGACCTGAGTGGACAGGGCTGGGGGGAATTAACAGGTGGACCCTCCCAGTGTCTGTGACTCCCCCAAGGCAGCTGGTGGCCAGACTAGGAGGAGGCACCATTGTGTCCAGGGTGACCCTCCCTCTCCAAAGCCAGGCAGGTACTGTCCCCCAGTCTGAAAAAGGGATGAGCAGGACGAGAGAGCAAGATGGAGTACTAAGTCCAAATGTCAATGTGCAGACCCTGCCCCGCCAGGAGGAAAACACTGCCATCTCTGGGTGCCCGTGACCTTGGCAAGAAGATGCGTGTGCCCAGGGTCTCATGGCCATGAAGGAGTGGCCTGTCCTTCCCCTGCAGGAGCGCTGTCACCAGGGAGGGGAAGGAGCAGTGTGAAACAGTAGTGGTCAGCTCAGCTGGAGGGTGCAGAACACCCCATCCCTGGTTCATCAGTTTGAGGCAGGTGAAGGCCTGACGGGGGTTCTCAGGGAAGACTCCCTGGAGGAGGTGACACAGAGGTATGAGTAGTCCATGTGTATGGATATGCTGGGGAGGGGGGATGAATGCAGCCCCGGAGTTGGACCATATGCCACATCATTTGTCTCCAGGAACCCCAGGGAGGTGGATGGGCCAGGCAGAAGCTGGAGTGCCACCTGCAGCCCAGAACCCAGGGTCAGTCCAGGGGACATTTCCGGCTGCTCTCCCATGCCCCCTGAAGGCCAAAGCAGTTCAACGCCTGTGGACAAAGCCCTGTGGGGATGGGGGGAGGGGAGGGGGGGCCCTCTTAGTGGTGGACGACTCAGCCTCTGCCCTTGGCTCTATCTGAGAGGGAGAAGAAGCTGAGGACGATCTGGAGGGCAAGGTTCCCCCACACAGAGCCCACCACCACCATCTGAGGGGCAGGGAGACTGCTCCGATAAAGGCCCGGTACAGTGTGGACCCCCACCAGGCTCTGCAGGCCAGGGCCTCTCCCAAGAGAGCCAGTTCCTGGGGGTTCCAGGTGTTTCTTCTCCTGAGGAGCAGCTCACCTTGGCCATGCAGGAGAGCCCCACGCTGGCAGGATGTGGGGGGCCCAGAGACCAACTCACCAAGCCTGCTGCCTCTGGCCAGCAGGACGCAGGGCTTGTGGTCAAGGGCAGTGGCTCTCAACCACCTCTGTCACCTCCACACTCACTCCTGCCTTGGCAGGGTAGCCTCAGCTCCTGATGGAAGATGCGGAGGCTTCTGCAGGACCAGCGGCCAAATGCCACAGCCATGGAGGGAGACAGTGTTGTGCAGGGGTGTGCGTGCTGTTCCTCTTCTGAGCATGAGACAGCAGAGGGTTGAGTGAAGGAAGCAGACACAGGGCTGCCTAGCGCAGACTCCCCTTTGTAGAGAAAGAAGGCGGCTCAGTTGCCAGGCTGGGGCCTTGGGGGCCAGCTGGTGGCCTCCGTGACAGGGCTGGGATAGGCCCGAATTTGGTGGCCCCTGCTGCCCCACCCTGATGGTGCAGTCATTGAAAGAATGCCCACCTGCCTCTCTCCTCCTGCCCCACAGGCTGGGCATGGTTGTCACCCAGATGTTCCCACTAGTACCTGGTGCAGGGGCTCTTCCCAATCCCTGCCCAGATTCTGGGAGTGTTCTAGAGAAGCTGCTGCTGCCATCCAATACCCCCTGTGGTTCAGAGCAGGCTTAAGGCCACAGCAATGTTCTAGTGTGGTTCTCGACCTAGTGGCCTATAGCCAGGAGGTGGGCTGCAACTGGGGCCCTGGGAACGATGCCTGGACCCAGAGGAGGGGGCCGCATGTAAGGGACTCTGGCCTGAAGGTTACGGTCAGGTGTGGGAACCTGTCTCCAAACACAAGTACAGACAGGCAGGGGAGGTGGCAGTATCTGTGTGTCTGTGGAGTGTATCTGAGAGTGTGCGTCTGTGTATCTGAATGTGTGGGGTGTGGTGTGCATCTGTGTATCTGAGTGTGTGTGTGTGGTGCGGGTCTGTGTATCTGAGTGTGTGTGTGGTGTGGGTCTGTGTATCTGAGTGTGTGTCTGTGAAGCTGTGTATGGTGTGGGTCTGTGTAACTGAGTGTGTGTGTGTGTGTGTGTGCAGCTGTGTGTGGTGTGGGTCTGTGTGCAGCTGTGTGTCTGTATCTGTGCTGTGGATCTGTGTCTGAGTGCAGCTGTGTGTCTGTGCTGTGGGTCTGTGTATGTGTGTGTGTGTGGCGTGAGTCTGTGTGCAGCTGTGTGTGATGTGGGTCTGTGTATCTGAATGTGTGCATCTGTGTGTGGTGTGGGTCTGTGTGCCCACAGCCGTGCTGCGCCTCTTGGACCATGCCTCCTTGCTGTCCCTTCTCCTGCACCCTCTGGCCTGGTCAGTATTCTGCAGCCATCATGCCATGTGGGTGGACCCTGATGGCATTTGGGAATCTTGATCACAGCTCCCAGTGGAGCGATACCATGGGTGCCCTTCTGTGTAGCCAGTGGTCCAGCACACAGGGTCAGAATTCAGGCTCTGTGATGTTCCTAGGGATAACTGCCTTTTCCCCATCTGAGAAAGAGGTAAGAGCAGTTTCAGCACCACTCCTGGGCTGCGGGAAGGAGATGACATCCCCTGTGAGAAGTGCCCAGGAAGGGCTCATTATCACCTGTCCCCGAAAAACTTCCAAAAGGAAGCATTTCTCAGCAGGCTCCACAGAACAGGTGTACTTTCTGTGCGCCTTTCTGGTGATCACGTTCTCCTGTCTCTAGAGCACCTGGCACACTTGGGCAATGGCCCATTAGTCGTTGGTGAATGGGGTGCTAACCGGGCTCCAAGGGCCCTTTGAACCACATCGTTGTGTCTGCACCGCCCACAGGGATGTTCATCTGCCACAGGGATGTTGATCAGCAGGCACGGGGTGGGGGTGGGGAGACAAGCCCCCAGGTGGTGCTGGAACCCATCTTGTGTGCAGAGCTGGACTACGACCTGCTGTATCCAGTGACCCTTGTGGTCTGCAGCCCAGTGGGAGAACCCTGACTGGGGCCAGTGGCCAGGTAAAGGAAAGGTCAGGTGTGCCAGCCTTCGTAAAGAAGGCTCCAGGGATGATTCTGAAAGTCAAGGATCATCAGTGCCTTTTGCTCTCCATACCTTCGCGTCCTCAATGTTCCCTTCTTAGGTGGGCTTATTGCCCACCCTCCACTGTTGCATAATTGGTGTGTCCCATGCCAGTTGCTGTAACTGCATCTTTTCCCAGTTGTTCCCTACTTGTACCCAGACCAATGTCCAGAAAGGTCATTGCCTGTTATCTATTTAATATCTCACAGTTCTAAATTCACCCTTGAGGGCAGTGCCTGTAGCTCAAAGGAGTAGGGCACCAGCCTCATATACCGGAGGTGGCAGTTTCAAACCCAGCCCCGGCTAAAAACTGCAAAAAAAAAATTCACCCTTGATTGCCTGTTATGTGAAAATTAAGCTGGGCCCTTTGAATGTGCCTTCTTTTCCATCTGACATCATTCCAAGGGTGGGAGGATGCTGGAGAGGCAATGGGGGAGGATGGGCTTGCCTGGGTGTGTTTGCAGGGCAGCTCTGCAGTGGGGAGACTTCTGCAGCACCTGCTTTTTGGGGTGCACAATGGTGAGCAGCGCCCATTGGCCAGTACCTCTTACCACACCCCCATGGGTGGTTTGGTGCCTTCCATGAGACGCCTCCCATGAACAGCTTTCCCCAGTACTGTCCAGGACGGGTATCTAGCCAGTTCCTGAGGGCATGTTCTAGAGAGGTCGACTGGCATGGTGTCACGTGACTTCTCTGCCATGCAGAAGGCCACAGCCAGGTCACACCTGTCATTCGCTCTTCTGGTGCAGTGCATCATTCTGGGTAGGGAGTGTTCCCTGTCCAGATTACTATGCTGCTTCTGCCTCCTGACGGATCCTGGCTGGGCCACAACACCCACCACTGGGCCCATGTGCCACCGCAGGGCACCAGCAGGCAGCATCCTCAAGCACGTGGTGCTCACCTTTGTGACCTAAGGCCATGGCAGTCCCACAGGAGAGTTCAAGTGGCTGGACCAGAATTAAATCTTGAGTCCCCCAGAGCCATGCTTGGCTGGCTGTCCCCAGAGAGTGGACTGACCAGGCTGGCCAAAGGGTACCATTAGAGGAAAGAAAAAGCCCCCTGCTCAGGAAGGGTCAGCGTGGATCCAAATCAGATCTAGACAGTGCCACTCCACCCCTTTCATCCTGATCATTACCGATAGGTGCCCAACCAGATGATCCTTCTGGGGACAGCCACATCTAGTGACCCAACTGCCTATGGCAGGGGTCCTCAAACTACGGCCCGCAGGCCACATGCGTTGGTGTGAATTGTATTTGTTCCCGTTTTGTTTTTTCCTTCAAAATAAGATATGTACAGTGTGCATAGGAATTTGTTCATAGTTTTTTTTTTAAACTATAGTCTGGCCCTCCAGCGATCTGAGGGACAATGAATTGGCTGCCTGTTTAAAACATTTGAGGACTAGGGTGTGGAGACAGGAGGAGGCAGAAGGAGAAAGCTTTGGTGCATTTCGGAGGAGGAAGAGAAGACTGTTGCAGCCCTGCACACCCCACCTGGGCGCCTGTGGGTGGGAGGGTGTGGAGGGTGAGCCGACACCTCACCTATCAGCCCTTATCAGGGCTTTCCCAGTAAAAGCAGCTCTGTTGTCAGACTGTAAATGCAGCTGAAACATGACACTGGTTAGTTTCAGGGGCCACCACAGTGTGTCCGGAGTCAGCTGATTGGCTGAGGGCAGCAGCCCCAGACCTAGCTAAGCTCTGTCCTGGGGAGGACCCTCGAGGAAAGGTGGCATTGCAGCCCTGCAGCCTCGAGAGGGCTCTGAGGTCTGATGGAGTCAGCAGCTAGGGACACTCCATGCAGCAATATGCCTCTGCCTCTGTGGCAGAAATGGACCAGCTTCCAGCAGGAGTCCCAGGCCTGGCTTGCAGTGTTCTGCGTCAGGAACAAAGTCTGTGACTGAGCTTATCCAGCTCGTAGAGCCCATGGCGGTGACCCAGATAGTCCCACAGGCAGCTATGGTTTGTTCCCACAGGTTGCAGCCCCCATGGGGGGTTTCAGATGGACTGTGCTGGTGTCCTTGGGCTATTGCTCCAAAATGTCACAAACCGACTTAAAGCAACAGGATGTTCTCTCCCTTGGTGCTGGAGGCCAGAACCCCAAAACCAAGGTGTTGGCAGGGCCGTGTTCCCTCTGAGGGCTCTGGGTCTTTCTTGTCTCTTTCCGTTTCTGGGGTTGCCACGGTCCCCATGCCTGTTAGCTTATAGATATGTCACTCCAGACTTGCCTCCATTGTCATGTGGCCTCGCCCCGTGGGTCTGTGTTCCATGTGGCTGCCGTTTTTTTTTTTTTTTTCAGTAATCATTGGTTTTTTAATAATTAGTTTAGACTATACAATTACATCTTTATTCTGGAATGTTCATGTAGTGTTGTGGAATTTGGGGTATAATTGCACGTGGATAGTAGAGAAAAATATTTATTACTAAATTATTTTATATCCTCATGACAAGTAACATTCCTCCTGACTGAAACAGCAGGTTCAGCTACGGTCTGCAACATAGCTCCAGGTTCATAATGCAGTGATTTGTGTGTATGTGTGTCTGTGTGTGGAACAACTTAAAGTATATCTTTACTAAACAGCTCAACATTACTGTCGATTACTTTGCATGATTAAATTTTATAGTCTGATTTTCTATAAACAAAACTCCACACAAATATTCTTTTCTTTCTGTTTTTTTTTTTTTTTTTTTTTTTGGAGACACAGTTTCACTTTGTCACCCTCAGTAGAGTGTCGTAGCATCACAGCTCACAGTATCCTCAAACTCTTGGGCTCAAGTGATTCTCTTGCCTCAGCCTCCCAAGTAACTGGGACTACAGGTGCTGGCCACAACACCCGGCTATATTTTTGTTGCAGTTGTCTTCATTGTTTCGTTGGCCTTGGCTGGGTTCAAACCCGCCAGCCTCAGTGTATGTGGCTGGCGCCGTAACCACTGTACTACAGGCACCGAGCCAAATACTAGGATCTTAAAACAATTTTAAATCTGAACATTTTCTCAAAAGTGATAAAGAACACAATTTGCCTATAAATAGGTAGTATTGGAGAAAAATGTCAATTTTGATGTTTGAAACTTCTTCAATATTTTTAACTTTTGTTTCCTTTTGAAGGACATTCATTTAAATTTCAATCTAAACATAAATATTTGGCCCCACAGTATTTTTTTTTTCTTTCTTTTTTTTGCAATTTTTGGCCAGGGCTTGGTTTGAACCTGCCACCTCCAGTGTATGGGTCCAGGGCCCTACTCCTTGAGCCACAGGCGCCTCCTCCATATATATATATTTTTTTTTTTTTTTTAGAGACATAGTCTCACTTTAATGCCCTCAGTAGAGTGCCGTGGCCTCACACAGCTCATAGCAACCTCCAACTCCTGGGCTTAGGCAATTCTCTTCCCTCAGCCTCCCAAGTAGCTGAGACTACAGGTGACTGCCACGACGCCCAACTATTTTTTGTTGCAGTTTGGCCGGGCCGGGTTTGAACCTGCCACCCTCGGTATATGGGGCCAGAGCCCTACTCACTGAGCCACAGGCGCCACCCAGCCCCACAGTATTTAAAATAAAATGACTTACTTTGGAAATGCAAATTTTTTCAAGCACTAGAGAGAATTTACTAAGGCTATTCAAAGTCTTTCAATGTCATCAGAAATTGTACGGTACAGGAAAATACCTGGTATCCTTAAAGTGTCAGAGAAAGCTGATCTTCTGAAATTTCAATGCCACTAAAAAAAATCAAAAAACTGAAATAGAGGGCGGCGCCTGTGGCTCAAAGGAGTAGGGCGCCGGCCCCATATGCCAGAGGTGGCGGGTTCAAACCCAGCCTGGGCCAAAAACCGCAAAAAAAAAAAAAAAACTGAAATAGAAAAACTGCTGCAATAAAGCATTATTTCCAAAAGCTGCAGACATGATCCTATAATCTGACAAGCAAAGCTCCTTGAAGTAAACAACTTCCCACCTTTTCCTAGGCACACTGAATTTTCCCTTAGAAAATAATCTAATCTGGTTCTTAACATATTAAGTAGCATGCATATTTTAAAGTCTTTCTGTTTCTCCTAAAAAAGAATTCAGATGCCAGGCTCAGTGGCACATGCTGTAGTCCGAGCTACTCGGGAGGCTGAGACAGGAGGATTGCTTGAGTCCAGGAGTTCTGGGTTGTAGTGCCATTATGCTGATCAGGTGTCTGCACTAAGTTTGGCATAAATATGGTGACCTCCCGGGAGCAGGGGAACACCAGGTTGCCTAAGGAGGGGTGAACCACCCAAGTCGGAAACAGAGCAAGTCAAAGCTCCCATGCTGATCAGTAGTGGGCTGGCACCTGTGAATAGCCACTGTGTTCCAGCATGGCGAACATAGTGAGACTCCGTCTCTAAAATAAATAAATAAAATAAAAACAAAAAAAAGAATTCAGATAGTTCGCTAAAATGTGATAAGAAGTATATCCTCCTTGGAGATCATTAGACCCTCTGGAACTAGTACATTTGTACAAACCTTTAAGAATTACCTGAAAGTGTGGAAGCAACTCTATGAAAACAGTGTGACAAAATTAAACATTATGTTGAATCCTTTTCTAGCTTTAATTCAAAAATAGAAATCATGAGGCTCAGCACCTGTGGCTCAATGGGCTAAGGCGCCAGCCACGTACCTGAGCTAGCGGGTTCAAATCCAGCCAGGGCCCGCCAAACAACAATGACGGGGCTGCAACCAACAAAAAATGTCTGAGAGTGCATTTCAGTTGTGGCGGCCGCCTGTAGTCCCAGCTACTTGGGAGGCGGAGGCAGGAGACTCGCTTGAGCCCAGGAGTTGGAGGTTGCTGTGAGCTGTGATGCCACATAACTCTATCCAGGGTACAGTTTGAGGCTCTGTCTCAAAAAAAAAAAAAAAAAAAATAGAAATCATGAGTCTTATGTAACATTAACTTTAAAAAGACACCGAGGTGAAGTGCCCCTGCGAACATGGCCCTGCGCGTGGCACAGACCCTGTGGGCTCTGGCCTGCAGCCTGCACTTTTTGCTTCTGCACCCACCTCGCTCTACCCGCGGTGGTCCCAGCCTATCCCATTGTCTATCTCGGTCTTTCTGATGACAGCCATTTGTAGTTGTCCTTCTCCAAATGCTAGTAGAGGGCCCTTGCAGCTACAATACAGCATCCATTCTCTTATACTGCATGTGTGTCCCAATACTGAATAAATAAAAACTACGAACTCTATCTAAATAGTATCTTTCATGGAAAGGTTTATACAGAAAGAAATGGTAATGTGCTGAATCCTTGGGAATCATCTTTGGCAAATCTTTTAGTTCTGTGTTTGTTGTGTTGGCCAAAATTATTTCTTTCTTTTGGTTTTTTTTTGAGACAGAGTCTTACTTTGTTACCCTTGTAGAGTGCTATGGCGTCATAGCTCACAGCAACCTCAGACTCTTGGGCTCAAGTAATTCTTTAGTCTCAGACTCCTGAGTAGCTGGGACTACCGACACCTCCCACAACACCCAGCTATTTTTAGAGACAGGGGTCTTGCTCTAGCTCAGGCTGGTCTCGAACTCTTGAGCTTAGGTGATTCACTTGCCTCGGCCTCCCAGAGTGCTGGGATTACAGGTATGAGCCACTGCGCTCAGCTATGATTTCTTTTTTTGTTTGTTTGTTTTGTACAGACAGAGTCTCACTTTATCACCCTCGGTAGAGTGCCGTGGCATCACACAGTGCACAGCAACCTGCAAGTCCTGGGCTTAGGCGATTCTCTTGCCTCAGCCTCCCGAGAAGCTGGGACTATAGGCGCCTACCACAACGCCCGGCTATTTTTCTGTTTTTGCAGTTCAGCCAAGGCCGGGTTTGAACCCGCCACCTTTGGTATATGGGGCTGGCGCCCTACTCGATGAGCCACAGGAGCACCCAAACTTTTTTTTTTTTGGCCAGGGCTGGGTTTGAACCTGCCACTTCCGGCATATGGAGCCGGTGCCCTATTCTGTTGAGCCACAGGCACCGCCCTATAATTTCAATTTTTTGTATCTATTTCCAATTGTATATAGTTGAGCTATCTGTTATTCAGTTTTTCCAAAGCCTGAAAAGCTTCTTGAGAAATAGGGAATGCTACTCCTTGTAGTGTCTGGAGTGGCCCACGCCCACATCAATTTGCACCTCATTAATTTTAATCTGTATAATTCTTCTTCAGCTGCAGTCAATGGGGCAGGGGAAGATTGTGACAGCAAGTCTTTTTTATATCCATGTAATGATACATTTTCCTTTACTATTCCAAATACTTCATCTTTGGTGGCGCCCGTAGCTGGGTGGGTAGGGTGCCGGCCACATACACCTAAGCTGGCAGGTTTGAGCCCAGCCCGGACCAGCTAAAACAATAATGACAACTGTAACAACAACAAAAAAAATAGCTGGGCGTTGTGGCAGACGCTTGTGGTCCCAGCTGCTTGGGAGGCTGAGGCAGGAGAATTGCTTAAGCCCAAGAGTTAGAGATTGCTGTGAGCTATGACGCCATAGCACTCTGCCGAGGGCAACATGGTAAGACTCTGTCTCAAAAAAACAAAACAAAACAAAGCAAATACTTCATCTTTAATATGGCCACCTCCAAACTCCTTTTCCAGAGTTACTTTTGTGGCTGCATACAACATTGTTCTTTTCTTTTTTTTTTTTTTTGTAGAGACGGAGTCTCACTTTATCACCCTCAGTAGAGTGCTGTGGCATCACACAACTCACAGAAACCTCCAGCTCTTGGGCTTAGGTGGTTCTCTTGCCTCAGCCTCCCGAGTACCTGGGACCACATGAGCTTGCCACAACGCCCAGCTATTTTTTTGTTGCAGTTTGGCCGGGGCTGGGTTTAAACCTGCCACCTTCAGTATATGGGGCCGGCGCCCTACTGACTGAGCCACAGGCCCGCCCTACATACATTTTTTGATAAATGTGAGAATGATCTGGAGACCACACAATGCACATCCATTCATAAACCTGGGCATCTTGAGAATTTAACCTGAATAATATGGCTGTTTGTCCCCCAACAGAAGTAAAACAAAGGAATCATAATCCTTATCCCAGAAGACTGACTCATGATTTAAGTTGCTCCTTTTCTTTCTTTTTTTTTTTTTTTTTTGTAGAGACAGAGTCTCACTTTATCGCCCTCAGTGGAGTGCCAGAGCATCACACAGCTCACAGCAACCTCCAACTCCTGACCTTAGGTGATTCTCTTGCCTCAGCCTCCTGAGTAGCTGGGACCACAGGTGCCCACTACAATGCCCGGCTATTTTTTGTTGCAATTTGGCTGGGGCCAGGTTTGAACGCGCCACTCTTGGTATACGGGGCCGGCGCCCTCCCACTGAGCCACAGGCGCCGCCCAAGTTGCTCGTTTTCAATAGATATTTTCAGAAGTCTGTACTTTCCTGGCAAAGGAAACTTTGCTGGCCCTGGCAAAGATATCTTTAACATTTTACTTACTGAGATGCCGGTCTGGTGGGACGTGGCGGCAGTCGCAGGCTTTCGGCTGTCACTGAACTCTGTGAGCGGCCAGCCAGTGGCTCCAGGAAGGACGTGGGCTTCCAGGACACCAGTCATTGCATTTAAGGCCTCTTCTAATGCAGTGTGATCACATCTTAACTAATTGCATCTGCAAAAGACCCAATTTCCAAATAAGGCCACATTCTGAGGTCCCACGTAGACACAACGTGTTAACCCAGAGTCAACAGCTATTGTCAGAAACAGACCACGAGCCAGTAAAAAGTAGCAAGTGTGAGAATGGCCTTGAATTCTGGCCACTGTGGCCAAGTGACCACAGCTGTGCTGGCTGTTGTGAAGCTGGTGCAGCAGGCCCAGTGGTCACCATTGGGCTCTAGCTGAGTGAACCCTGAGTGAACAACCCAGGGACCCTGGTGGGCTGAGGACCTGCAGAGCCATAAGCTTTGCTTCAGATGGTGGAGTGGGGGGTAAAGAGCCACCACTTTCGATATTGAGCTGAGATATCAATGGGGACCAGCCTGCTGTCCTTGAATGTAAAGTTCTGGAAGTCTGGGGCCTTTATACCCTGTTGGTCACAGAGTCCAAGATAAAAACTCTCCAAACGGGAACATCAGGCCTGAGAGTCTCCGAATCTCCACTGGGCAGGCGATTCATTGGGAGACAGTTGCAAATTATGCTTTTTGGAAAAAAGGGTGTACCTAGTGGCTGTCTTCAGGAGGCAATGAATCCATAGCCCCAAGGGGCACATCTGGGTGGAGGCTGTTTCCCTTGGCAGGAGTTTCCAAATAGCAAGTTGTCAGAGTTATGGGGCCTCAAAGGGAGAGAGTGGTCCATGGCGCAGCGGCAGTTGCCAAAGTAGCCGGTTGGCTCAGCCCTCCTCTAAGGACACTGATTTGTGGGCTAATTTAAGACACCACATGAGGGCGGCTCCTGTGGCTCAGCGAGTAGGGCGCCGGCCCCATATACCGAAGGTGGCGGGTTCAAGCCCGGCCTCGGCCGAACTGCAAAAACAAAAAAATAGCCGGGCGCTGTGGCGGGCGCCTGTAGTCCCAGCTAC
>CAUYON010136471.1:0-28238 GCA_963573935.1 Arctocebus calabarensis
GCCACTGCTTGCAAAACTGGGGACCTTCTTGGTGTGGTGGGGTTAAGTGGCTCTGTCTTATTTTCAGCTGGTCTTTGTCTTACCCTAGAAAATCTGTTACTCTGGATTGAAATCTGAGCTGTGAAGGAATACCAGAGTTAAGTCGCCGCACCCCCCCACAAGCAACAATTGAAAAAGCCAAATCAAACCTTCCCACTACCACACACCCAGGATACCACTTTGGAAAGTCCTCAGGTGATTTGCCCAGCTAAAGATGTCCTAATCAATTGTCCTAGCCAGCACCAATCTCAAATGGAAGAATTAAAAAAGTCTCTGGCAACTAGATAGCAGGGATCTGCTGAAAGCTCTTGTATAATTCACTTCGATGCTCTGTGAGCTCAGGAGGGCACCCCCCCAGCAAGTAAATTAGTCTGGGAAGGTTGATGCCTCCTTCCCAACCTTGCCCCTCTGTCACACCAGTTGGTGGTAACAGTTGTGATCAATTTCCTCCAATGAGCAGATGCTCCAGAGGTTTGCACCTGCCTGGGTCGCAGTGAGGTCTGTGGCTCCGCAACCAGTCCGCTACTCCCTGTTACTGTTTGGCAGGGGGAGGTGAGGCCTGACAACCTTGGTACTTAACAGGGGCTGGGGCAATTCATTCAGTTCCAGCCCTGTCCCTGATTGATGTTGCTGCTGGAACAGAACAAGTTCACAGAATTTATTTCTGTCAAGGCTATTTTCTCTGATCAGACTGGGATTGCAAATGGGTCATACTCTGTCTGTGCGTTCCAGCCCTTTGTCTCAGCTTTCATCCCCTGAGGGCCAGGTTAAGCAAAGCAGCCCCTCTGCAAGTATTCTAATCCCTGCTTTGTGTCCCAGCAGGTAGGGCCTCAGGCAAATCCTTCATGTGCCTTGGTTGCCGGTCCTCTCTGCCCTCACTGGCACCAGATCAGCCACCACTTCCCCTGGCTGCCCAGAAGACTGGGAGTGTCTCCTCAAAACATCCCCGGGGGTACAGCTTTCCAGCTATTGTTCCAGGAGCTGGTTGCTGTTTAGTGCCTCAGGATACCTTCCCACCAGCCAGGTCTCCTCACGGCTCTCTCCTCTTTCACCACTGTGATCCAGAAAACCAGCACAGTTCAGAATTTTGCACCCATTCACACCCCTAGAGAAAATCTCCAAGAATCTGGAGTCTGTGGGGAACAGGCCCCAGACCTCAGGGTGAGAGTGGAGGGGAACACCAGGAACACCAACTTGCAGGTAGAGAGTATATACAGTTTTATGCCTGGCTGGAGAGTGCTGTGGCACCCTATTAGGGGAAGGAGGTCTGGTTTTTAGAGAGTCTCTCCCGCGGGGTAGAGTGGGAGGACATCCGAACTCTGCTCACTTGTTTGTATGGAGGTATGAAGTATGAAGTATACTGCGAACCTCTCTCATGGGGGAGGGGACTCCCGTCCGCTTGGTGATGTGCTCTGTACCTTTTTGTTTGTGTCCTCGGGTCCTCAGGTCACCCTAGCAGGGTAGATGTGCGCTCTTCGACCTTTTCTTTTGGCTCAGATCCAAACCATTGGCTTTCTTGCTGAGTTTCTGTCCTTTAACTCTCCTTCTAGACGGCAACCTCTGCAGAAAGTTGGCTATAGATCGCCATCTTGGCTCCTCCCCCTGAGATTGGAATATTTATTTTGAGAAGTCATCTATGATTTAAAGCAAGATAAAATCTATGACATACTCAATACAATTAATTGCCACAAAAATGAGAAAAAGAAAAGAAGTAAAGTGTCCTTAGATGTGTGTGAGCGAGGTACAGTGGTGTGTCCATGCAGGAGAGAACCGTTCATCTATTTTTTATCTAAACAAAGTCTTGGGTAGATAGAGGTCAAACATCCACAGGATTCTTGTCTGTCATGATAATGCCCACCCAGAGGTTAGGACTTTGATAGTCAGTCCAAACAGCAAAGAGTCATGCACTGTTTGCCAATGGCTACCTATGCATAAGGCTTCTAGCTTTATTCTTTGTTTCCTAGGGTTTTGGAAAAATATCTACCCACTGAGTCTTAGGTCTTTAGATAGTTCTTAAGCTAGAAGCAAACACTCAGGCATAAGGAGAGCTTCATGTTCATTTTACCAGTCACTTTAAATGATAAACTTTATGACCCACGGCAAGTGTCCAGCCACATCATTGCCTCTTGCTGAATTGAAAACATGGCAGCCAAGAAGGAGCTGTTAGCCCAGATCATAGCAGGTTGGCAGGTATAGGGAAGAAGAGCCAGACATAGAAGATAAAACTGAAAAGTTGGTTTTATCTTCACTATAATTGCTTATGGACCTAACAAAGATTTTGCCTGGCACCTAACCAATGTTAGCCTACTTCTGCCTTCCTCCAAATTCTTAGTGTGATGTTTCTGGCACACACTCAGAAACCTCTCCTTGCTCCCTCAAATAATGTGGCTCTCCTAGCTACTGTCCTTTCCTAGCTCCCTGCTCCATTTCCTTTGAATAGCAATGGCTGCAGCGATAGACTTCAACTCAACTGGAACTACTCAGTAAAGGGAGCTTGATTCATGTTACCAGGGAGTTCAGGGACAACTGGATTTGGGATTTAGGTTTATGTTTGCTATGTTTATATCCCACCAGCTCAGTGGTCCTGGTGAAAAGGGAGTCTCCTTTTTCACTATTATAGCATGCACAGCTGATGCCCTTGCTCTGAAAAGCTTGGGTGCAGTATTATCCACAACTGGAGCCAGAAACCATCACTGTGGCCAGGTGAGACCAAACCCTCATTGGCTAATCCTGGATTCCCTGCTTACTCTTAGAATCAGAGAGCCCAAATGGCAGGGACTGAGGATAGGGGAGGAAGTGTAGTTATCATGCAAAATGGATGTTAGGTAGACAAAAAACAGTATGTGTCTAATACAATCATTTTTTCACAATTTGTCATTTTTTATTTAAAAAAACAGACCAAAAATATCTGTGTCCCCCAACAAGGTAAAATATGTCTACTTTGTTCACCAGCATATTGGCAGTGTCTAACACAGTATGTAACATGTGATAGCATTTAATACAAATCAAGTGAACAGAGGATAAGTGAATGTGTGAATATTTGGGTATCTGGCATCCCTCATCTGATTATGGATGAACACAATGGTGAATCCAAGACAAAGAGAAGAAAATAAGGATCATCACAATTTGTCACTTATTTAGAGACCTAAGCAATTTTTAAATTTGGGTTAACTTTTTTTTTTTTTTAGTTCCTATCTTTATATGTTTAGAGGAATGGAGGGGTCTTATAGGGACTCTCCAGTGTAAGACTCTGGTTGGAAACTAGAGGACACTTTCCCACTTTTATTTTTATCTGTGAGTATCTTGGAGTAAGGAGGTTACCAAGGCTTCTTACACAGAAATGCTCATTACGTCTCAGTCCCTGTCTCTAAGGAAGTTAATGTGAATTCCACATTTTGGCTCCAGAAGAAAGCCTAGAGGTTCTTTTCTAAGTAATATAAAGAACAGATGAGATGGAATGAAATAGAGACCTCAGGATATTCCAGACTCTTTATTGTGTTCTCGGACATGTGGTCTCTGATCTGTACTTCTGAGTCTCTGAGAAGGTAAGTGGAAAGCAGAGTGTGCTCCACACTCCAGAAGTGGTTTCTTTGGGAGTGCAAGTCAACTCTTCTGATCCTTCTGACTCTTTCTCTAAGAGGACCCCTCTGCTCAGCCTGGACTCTCACTGGAGATGGCCCCTGGATGCTTTCTTACATGAAGTGGGCATATGCATACCTATGGTCTTTCTACCTGGTGACAATTTCCTGTTGAGCCTGTTCCCATGTGTAATAGAAGGTTCTTGTTTTGAGGTTACATCCCAGAAACTTCACTTCCTCTCTCATTACCCTCTTCAAGATCTGCATGTCTTTATGGTTCTCAAGATGGTCTCAAGTTTCCCTCTAAATCTTTATTTTTACTCTCTGCTTACCTCACATATTCTCTTCCCATTAGAGATAAAGCAAGCAATCCTGCTACACTAATTGATATTCAGGTCTCAGAACCTTTGCTTGCCTCCAGATTTTCAGGATAAATAAGTGTGATTCTAGAAACAATTTAACAGAAATAGCTACAGTTTTTAGTTAGAGTAAGGGAAAATCTCATGAGCAAGTTGCATTTGTATAAAGATTTGAAGACAGTGTATTATTAGGCAGGGTTTCTGCAGGACAAAGCCAGCCAGCTCAAAGGAGTATCTGAAGAAAGTTTCACCTTAGTGAAAAGAGATGGTTGCCAAAAATGAGGATACACTTAAGGAAACCTATAAGGAATGGTGAAGTCCTCAAAAAATAAAACCAGTAGGAAATAATTACATCCTAAGGCTTGAAGGGACCCTAATAACCATTGTAGCACAGGTCAGAGTCTTCTTGACATAAGCCCTGGCCTTAAATGGGAAATGCCAGTCCCTGCAAAATTGAGTCTGGAAGGGAGGGAGCTGAGGAAAGAAATACAACAGCCTTCTTTCTCCCCAACCTCTTGGATTCTTGCCAATGTCTCTCACTGGTTGTATCCAACCAAAAATTGAAGGCAAAGGAGCCAGGGGATGCTGTCTGTAGAGGCCAGCCTCCTGAGATTGATCAATGAAGAGCGGATGGATAAAGAACAGAGATTAGGATATGAATGACCTGGCTCTATCCAGGCAGGCAGAGAGAACAGCATGTTCTAATGCTCTGAGATCCCAGTATGCCTGGAAGGTTTAAGAATAAGTAAGGAGATGGATGTGGCTGGAGCAGAGTGAAAAGAGAAGGAATTATTTTTGAAGATTCAGAAGATGTTCTTGGCTTTGGCAGTGCCTTAAGTAACCACTATTGTGCAGCATGTTGAATCGAATCCAGCCATTGCCACCTGGAATGTTACAATTAATAGAACTTTTGACTTGCTGAAGTGGAGCATCAACATAATTTTATGACATCCTCCTTCATTTTTAAATTGCCAGCTGCTGTGTGTGGGTGTGGTAGGGAAAGAGGGATGGGGAGGCTCATAACTCTAGCTAGGATTGCCTCTCTCCACTCAGCTTGTACTGATAAAGGGTGAACCAGAGTGACAAGTGGCCCACATCAACTTACTCTATAGCTGTTTTCAAACAAGGAAGCTAAGTGGGAGGCAGGGTTTGGGACCTGAACTTTATTTATTTATTTACCTCTTTGTGTCACCAGTAACTTTTGCCTGTTACTTTCTGGTCAAGGCTCTGTAGGAGCAATAATTTCTCTAGGTGTCCCTCTAGATTCCTTCTGCTTATTCTAATCAGGCATTTCTTCTCCTTCCTAGGAAACATAACAGAAACTTGGCACGATTCTCTCTATCAGTGTCTATTCAAGCCTTTTCTTCTTTGGTGTACACAGATGTCTTGAACACATGTGTGTGTTCCTTGCCTCTTTGTAGACAGTAAACTACTTGAGAAAGAGGCAATGCCTGTTACAGACCAGGATCTACTCACAATTCTTGGTGCCAGATCTAGGAAGCCATTGGCATCTTAACAGGAAGTGACATATTTTGGACTCATTTTCCTGGAAGTCAGTATCAGTAGGCTGAATGTGGAGTGACTAGGAAATGATTTATGATGGAGGTCAGGACTAAGCTGTTCTGTGGAGGGTAAAGAGAATTTCGATAAAAACAGGGAAAGGAGTGTTTTTAGGTAGAAATAGAATAAAAGCTTGCAGTTGGGAAGAATTGCGATTTATTGCAAGAAATGTGTGTGGTTGGAGTACAGGCAATGTGCAAATGATATGCCAAGGGTACAGATGAAGGGGATGTTAGGGCTTTTCTCCCTATAAGTGGAAGATTTAGGGTCAGGATGGGGACTGAGGCTTAACTAGGACTAAATTGCCATGATGGCAGCATATAGCAACAGGGCCATGCAGGCTGGTGTTCCTAGTAGAAGTAAAGCAGAGAATCAAAGGGGTGATGTGGACAAAGTATTTGATCAAATGAGATCTAATGCAAGCTCCATCCTTGGGACAATACAAAGAAGGCGTTAATCTTAGGCAGAAGGGAGAAATGTGGTCTAGAAGCAAAGAAGAATAAGATGGTGAAGTAGAAAATGAGATTGAGGGGGTCACTTTGGAAGAGCAATTGGGAGACAGAGCCAGGGAAGGTCTCTGAAGCTATGACATTGGCCTGAGACTTCCTTTCATAGAGCACCTATAACTTTGCCCATGGGTAGTGAACACATCTCTGTTGTGGGTTCCTGGCCTTGTTACACTAGCTGCCAGCCCGAAAGTTTTGGTCATGAAATTTTTCTCCATTGAACCATTCAGAGGCTCCAGAATACTTGTCAAGACAGGATTTCCGGTAGCCATTGGCAATCAGTCTCCTCTGATGCATGATTCGTGTGCCCAGACTGTGCTAGTCACTGGGAAGGACTCAAGAATGGATACCTCACTTCTTACCTTTTAGATTTCTAGTCCAGCTTCTCATTCTCATCTCACATTCAGTCTCCTGAACCTCTTGCTTACCTCCCTTCAGATTAGTAAGTCCTAAGACTTGGATATGTGCAGTTTGGAAAAATGTTCTTGTCCCTTCCCTATGCCTTTGTGAGCATTCACCTGCCTGAGGTTGAAAGAGGAAAGATGAAAGTGTGACTCCTGGCCCTGTCTGTTCTATTTCATATCCTTTGGCAAGTTACTGCAACCTCTTTTCACCTTCGTGAGGGGATATGATTACACTGAACAGGGCAGGACAAGAAAGGGTTGAGAGTAAACCTAAGCAAATGTGCCTGACACAGGGCCCCGAACATAGGTGCTCAATCTATATTAGGAGAAAAGCAGGTGGGAAGGAGACTAATTGAAGTAGACAGTGTACTTCCATATAGACAAAAATAAAACCAACAAAAAGTCAAACCAAGCTCTATCAATCTAAACCAAATTAAACTAAATCCAAACAAACAATAACAACAAAAACCCTTGCAGCCCAGTCATTTTGCAGCCATTTATTACCCAATGAGACAGAGGAGACTTTTTCTGCTATTATTCTCCTCTTCCCCTGCCACTGGGCAGAAGACCTTCTGTTCCATGTAGCTAGGCATCAATCAGCATCACCTTCCAGATTCTTCCCACTAATTCTATGTCTTCTAATTATCCAAATAATTTGGCCAAGTGATGAAGGCACACGTGTTTGCTAATAAAGGAAGGGATACTTCTGCTTTGGTAGAAAAGAAGTGAATATTCTGGAAAATAGCATGGAAATGGACACTGTGGCAGTTTGTGACCTAAAGCTCCTCCCTCTGATTCTCAGTGAATCTCTGGTGTTGAATTATGTCAAGGGTTTCTAGAATTGGACTCTAGCATAGTTTCCTTCAAAAAATGCTTTCTGCAGTTTATGGAGTCTAAGAAGATGGATCAGGGTAATAAAGGTTCCAAGAGCTGATTGGAGCCTGGGATAATGAGTCAAGACTGGGGCCAGGACTCAGGGCTCAGGTTAAGTACCAAGCACCACATAGATTAAATTGCCATTAGCACCACAGAGTGTTTGTCATATGGAGAGAGGGCAGCCACCTCTGCCCTATAAAATGTGCTCCCAAATAGTGTGTCAAAAACTACAGCAGTTCTGGGCTCTTCAAAGATAATCCCTGGAAAGAGAAAGCCAGCCGTTCCTAAGTGACCTGCTGAGTTTGCCGATGAGTAGAACACCCAAGTCATTCCTGAATAATCTATCCATAGCTCTGCTTTTGTGACTCTTAGAAATGTCTTCCTATATATTAATAAAATTAATGAGGAAATTGATGACTATTCCTTAACTTTATTGAACTTGTTGCACAGTGCATTGTATGTGGCAAGAACTTTACACTATTTTCATGGATCCTTAAGAATGGTTTATGTAGAGAGAGAAGGAGGAGAGGAGTGGGGGAAAGGAAGGGCAGAGAGAGGGAAGGAGGAGAGGAGTGGGGGAAAGGAAGGGCAGAGAGAAGGAAGAAGGGAAGAGGTGGGGTCTAGATGTGTGATACACCTTTTGGGGACAAGGCATAATTGTAAGAGAGACTTTATCTAACAAATGCAATCTGTATAACCTGGTTTCTTGTAGCCTCAATGAATCCCCAACAATAAAAAAAAAAAAAAAAAGAAAAAGGAACACTCTGTATAGGAGGCAAATGTTTATCCATACATTGCAGCTATTTTGGACTTGAGGAGCCTGAACTGAGGCTCAGATAGGATGATAATGTGCCCAGGGCCTCACAGCTGAGAAGGTGTGATAGTAGGGTTCAAACCCAGGTTTGTCTGTGCCAAGACTCTTCATTAGTAGGTCTGTGCTCTTAATCACCAGGTCACATTCTTTCTTTTCACACAGAAAGGAATTAGCCCAACCATTGACTATGTAAAGCCATAGGGAGTTGTGTAAATGGGCCCCGCCATGACTAAGAATTCCCTTTTGTATCTGCATTTGGTGGAAAACATTCCAATTTACCGCACCGACATGGTGGGAAAGGCTCTGGGCCTTCGAAGTGTGTTTTTGTGTCTCATTGCTCCATGGCGTGACTTTGTCATTCAGGTATTAGGGGTAATGAGGATCTGCCTTGATGCACAACAGGCCCATCTGTTTCACAAGCGTAGTTAGTCGGAAATGGAAAAGATATGAGTTCTTTGCCCACAGTTGATGAAACTATGGTAACCACATGCTTGGCCAAGGTCAGAGGACTCAATATGGGCAGAGTTAGAGCCAGAGCCAGCCTGATCTGTTTAGATCATTCTAATTCTCTTTCTATGATGGAAGAAGACACCTTTCTCCTCTAAAGTGGAAAGGTCACTCTTGGTAGTATTTATGTACTCTGGCAGCCTTATAAAAAATAATTTAAAATTTAAGACAACTTGAGAGGTGTAGGGAAGGCAAGGTGGTTAGCAGAAAGAAATTGAGAATGAAACATTTTCTCATTTCTTCATTCATTTCTTTCATTTATGTATTCACCTAACAAACACTGAGTGGGTATACTGGTTACAGAACCAGTTTTAACGCTAGTTGTGCCATGTATGTTGGGCTTCTGTTTCTTTACTTGATAAATACAAATATTGAACTACATCTAATAAATCTAAATATGGGACAATTTGATCTCATTAGTAATCATAGAAATGCAATTTTATACAATGCTGACTTACCGTTTTTATTTTTACTTATTAAAACGAGAACACATTAAAAGGTCATGCCTAACGCTCATGAGGACATGATGAAAAAGGGAGTTTCAAGTATAGATTGGGGTACATTTTGCAGGAAGAAATGTAATGGGGTGGTAAAAGTCATAAGCGTTGGATACACTTAAGTGTTCTGGTTCATCCCAGTGTAGTATATCAATGCAACACAATTCATGCACACCCCATAAATACATGCAAAAAAAAACTAAAATTAAAAAAGATAAAAAATAATTCAGGCTCTGTTCTTTGATCCAGAGATTCCATTTTTGGGAATCAATTCTATGTATAGCTTTGAAAAAGAATTCTTGGGGAAGAATCTATGTACCCAGAGATGTTCAATGATACGGTAGGCAGTAGATGAAACATGGAAACAATCTAACTGCTAACCCAAATGGATAATAATTAAATAAATTATGATCTATGCACTCACTGAAATGTTATGTAGCCCACAGAGAAAACGACTATCATGAGGTTTCTATAGTAACTTGCAAGGTGTTACTTAAAAAAAAGAAAATACTCATTTATTATCATACAGGTGATGAGAGAGCATCATAGGAGAAAAGAATCAAATGCTCTAAAGTGTTGGGACAGGCCAGGTTAATGGGTTGTTTTTTATTTCTTATTATCTGAAATTTCTGAAATATGTTTATTTTACTGTTTTCCTTGGAGGCAGAATAGTGTTAAGAGCCAGACCATGGTGTCAGACATACCAAATTTGAATCCCAGCAGTGTCACTTATAAGCAGTGTGATTGCAGAGTTTCCTTCTCTGTAAAATGAGAGTTATAATTGGATACATTTCATAAGATAAATGTGAAGATTAGATGAGATAATGGATGGTGACTGGTCCTATACTGTCTGATTGGCTGAAATCTGTTAATGAATATGAATTATTATTGTTTTGTGAGGAATCTGAAAGTCTTCTAGAAATTAATGACAGAAGAAGTGAACTGAATGACATCTAAGGGTCTTCCTTGTTCTAAATTTTAATTTTTTTAATTTTAAATATAGTGTTGAAATACATTTTTCATGAGGAGATATATTTATAGATTAATATGGGGAATAAATGCTGTGTCAAAATGGTAGAGTTCTGAGAATATATCTTTCTTGAGGAATAAAATGAGATTATTCCTATCTATTTATAATCTGAACTGGTTCCTTCTTGGGGATGTGGAGGAACATATAAAATTTTATATTTAGGGGATGTGGGAAGCTGTTAGGTTAGGAATTAGTCCCTTTCCTCACTCCTTTCTTCTAATTGCTTCCCATGGTTCTATACAAAAATAAAATGATGGGTCATTATTCATACACTTAGGAGTAATGAATGAATCTTTATGATGCTGTGTGCTTAGAACAGGCTCAATCTAGCATTTCCCCCTAGATTTTGATGTATAGGGAATTTGAATGATCATTTTCTTGGTACCAGAAGATTTATAATATCTCTTATATATCCCTAGAAACGGAAGTGTAAAGGCTTCCTGGGAGTGAAATTGTTCTTTTAGAATGCCTTTTGGATGCTACATGTGTGAGCAAATCATATTAAATGCCTCCCCAACACAAAACAAATTGACCAGATGTGCAAAGGGTTCTGCCATCCACCAGCAAGTGATATCACCCAATGGCATTCAATTACTGATTTCCAGCTAAGAAGTGAAAAGTGGAATGTTTGCTTGGAAATGTTTTAGCAGAGCAAGGAGCAAGATGGAAAGGCAAGGAGTAAGCTCTTCGAAGGAAAAGCTTCTGGACCTTTTCTTTGTATTCATGTAAATATTGTGCAGAAAAAGAAAAGGAAAGCAAGAGGACTTAGAAAAATTCCTGAATTACATGTGCCAATTTCCCTCAATTCTGTAAGATAGCATGAAGCATGACAGCTCAATGCTTTAAGACCAAGGGCTAGGACCAAGTCAGACTGTCCTGAGGACCTTGAGAGGGAATCTTGCCCCTCTGTAAATGGAAATATGTCCAAAATCAAGTTTCATAGAATTTTCCATCATGGAAATTCCTCTGTTTTAAGCACTGCATCATTCTGGTCTGGCTGTATTAATATGTTCCATGGGTCTGCCATTGGTGCTTCAATTCATCTGGGAGACAGTTTTTCAAACTCTCTTGCTTACTTGTTGGAAGTTACAGAGTGACCAAACAGTGGTGGCCACTCCTCTGTGACACCTCTAGTGCAGTGTTTTTCTATATATATATATATATAAATATATATATATTTAATCTCAAGGCACACTTGAACATATAGTTAAACTTCTGAGGCATACTTAAATTAAGTATGTTGATTAAAAAACAGTTAAAAAGAGTATATTTGCTGTGCTTCGAACTTCTTTTGAAAATAATTTGATTAATGATCTTTAAAAACTTTAGTGGCACCCAAGGGCCTCTCATGGCACACAGGCATACCAGTTGAAAAATCACTGCTCTAGGGCTGTCAGCTGTGATTGATTCAGTCTGGGGTTATTTCAGCATCCCATCTAGGCACTCACAGGCCTTGCAACCCAATCAGACTTGATCAGGGAAAGATTGGAGACTGGCCAAGGGAATCGGTTCCCCAAGAGGTGGTTGTGGAGAGAATGTGGCAAACCACCTTAAGATTGACAACACTTGATTTTGGAATGACTATTTATGAGTGTCTTTAACACTTGGGTAATATTTTTCAACATGTTGCAGGTGTGAGACTAAACATCACCTGTTTGGATAAATATTCACTATCACCTTTAAACTGTTTCCTTTTCTGGCCACATTGTTGAAGCCTGTATTAGCTAGCAGCACCAGCCATAGTAACAGAAGTCTATGAACTTCAGGAGTAACTCCTGTGTTTTCTGCTCTAATCTGCTTTAGCTTGATCAAGGAATACTATTCATGCATTTATACTGGTTAAAGGATTGGGAACATATGCATACAGAGTAAGTTTAAAATTTTTTTGTTCTTGTTTTGCTTCTAATGCTAGACAGAGACCACATCAAAGTCCTTTAGAGATACAATTATCCCTTCTATGGTCTTTGGCAAGGAGTTGTCAACCTGTTTCTCAGGAGACATGTTCAGCAGCATTTGGAGAAAATGGCATTGTTAACATGAATGGATTCTTTTCAAACATCCTGGGTCAGGTGCCTCTGGTATTGAGTTAACTGTGGGGTCTTTGATTCCTGGCTCTAATACTAGACCAAATGTCCATGACACCTATTCATTGGAAGAATATAAACGTCTTATTATCATAAATTACCACACGAGAAATTGACAGCACCCTTTTTTGTTCCCTGGGACTATCTTCACTTTCAATGGTTGACCCAATCTGAGTATCATTGTGAAATAGATGGCTTTTTCTTCAATGTCTCTAACCAGGACAACAATCCTTACACTAAATTAGGCTATGATTTCTGATGACACAGAGAAAAAATCTGCTTTGGTAGGGATTAGAGGATCCGAGCAGAGTCTGGCCACTTCAATCACAGTGCTTTGCTGAATTCCCTCCAACTTTATCTCACTAGATCATATGGTCACTGCAGAAGGTGAGAAAATGTTGAAACAGAGAGGAGTACCAGTGCCCAAAGGAGACTCTTTCTTATTCCAAAGATTCAACTTTCTTGGGCCAGGCTGATGCTTTTTGGATTCCGTGTCTTGGCAGAGCCTATCCTATTCTCTGATGAGGGACACAAAAGCTGGAAGAAGAACCAAGAAAACAAGCTCTTATCTCCACTATTATTTTTCAGGGAGGCTTTAGTGTGCCCACAATAGAATGGAGCTGAGTTCTGCTGCAGGAAGCAGATTACACTAAGAATTTGCAGATAGATCAAAGAGTGGAAGATGAGCTGATGTTGCCCAGGGAACTAACTTTCAAAAGGAAGATTCCCTTAGTATTTCTCCTTGTTGTCTTCCTTTTAATGAGGGAGCCAGCCACGGAAAGCTGATGTAGAGGTTTTTTCTTTGTATGATTTATCAGGGTGTGGTTGGTTGGTTACAGGATGGGGATAGTCTAGTCATTTTATTGACCAAATCTTAGTATTTAATCTTACCTCCTATTTCATTCTCCCCTCTCCTCACGGATCTATTTTTCAGTTTGCAGATTAAACAGCAAATAATGCAAATGGGCACAGTATTATGAGAGGCACAAACCCTCATGTGACACATAAATAACTCATCAGAAATGACATTTCAAGAGCAGTAAAATCCTTTGTAAAGCTGGTTGCCCAGGTTAAAGCTAAAGCACACCGCACACTGGCTGTATTACATTGGGTCTTTGTATCCCATTGAACACAATTCACAGTTAATCTTCCCCAAATAGTCAATAACTGACATGTCCAATTTTATCAAACTCCTAAAATCCAACATGGTGTTTCTATTGCTCTGGGACCAGAGAGGGCTGATTTGGAGTCCTGGCATTACCAGTTATCAACCGTGTGATCTTGAGTGAGTTACCTCAATTTGCTTTCTGTAAAATGAAGGCATTTTCATTGTGATTCATGGAGTGGACAGAAGAGACACTGCTGATATATAAAAGAGTTCCTGCAAGTGCTTAATTCCATGCTTAGCTCAGTCAATGTCAATTCATGTTAAATAACTAATTAGTGTAAGTGTACTGAATACCAAGATCTTATGTCAAGAACAAAACTCGCCTTGCTTTGGTATCAACGTCTATCTGGAAAAAATATAAGACTTTTGTTGCCATTGTTGATTTGCACAGCTCATGAGCAGAAAGCTAGATAAAAGCCTTTTAATATTTTTTACAAATTTAATCTAAATTTGTGAACAATGAGAGTTCTATGCAAGCAATTTCGCCAACATCTGTGAAAGTTTTGAGTTCATTGAATATTCTTTGGATGCCCTTCCAAGTACTAATTTTGGTGTCAGAATTACTGTTTATTTCTGGTGGTGTGAAGCCCCACACCCGACTGCCATTTGAAGGTACATCTGTCTCCCTCTTCTTTGCACCCGTCTGTTCTTTTCTTACTGAGGCTTGCATTAAGATAATGCTTTTTGCAAAATTGGACTTGTAATAGATGATGGAGTGAGAGATGGGCCACAGGATACAGTTAGGCTCATTTTTGGTGCATTTGAGTGCTGGCTGCTGCCCCAAATGGTAAATTAAAAAAAAAAAAAGAAAAAGAAAAAAGAATGGGCTACCCTGAAGAGTTGATGGATTTCCTTCCTCAAATTGCGGAGCAGTTGCCTGAGTAAAGGTGATTTTCCTAGTGTTAAAACTGTCCCCTGGGGATAATTTTAGGCACCTTGGGAAGCTGCATTACAACTGTTGCTAAGTAGGCACTTACGTGCTCAAGAGACTATAAAGCGGTGTCCTGCTAGGAATGATTAGCAAAGATCTTTGTGGGATGAAGGCCTGGGAGGTTTTCCTGGAAGAAATGTTCTCACTACTACTGTAAATGAGTCTCTTGAAAATGAGCCTTTCTAAAAGTAAAGCTCGTAAGTCAGGGGCAGTTCATTGATGCTGTGCTGCTCTTCAAATCCCCCTGCTAGAAAATAAGGTTTTCTGGATTTCGATGATGTTCTGTGAGCATTAGCACATTGGCTATTCACAACATCACAGTCAAGTTGGGCTGTGTGGGGGAGTTTCGGATGTTGCTTTGTAAGTGGAAGGCAGCGAGAGTTTATGGGAAGACCGCCAAATTTAGAATCAAGAAAACCTGAGATGGGACTTGTCTGCTTCTTACTCGTGTGGCCTTAGCAACTCATGTTCTGTCTTTGGGCCACAGTTCTATTGATCGTGAAGCAGCAGGAGTGGGTTAAGTGAGAGACAGCACCTATTTGGCAAGTATGCTACCTCCCTCTCCACCTGCATGCTCAGTAGACATTGCCAGCTGCTAATTGCTCAGGACCTATTTTCACATTGAACATCAGAGGCCTCAGAGCAACCTCCCTTCTGTCCACAGGTGAGCCCCAGGGTTGGCCTACCCATGAACGCAAGTGTGATGCGTTCCAGGAATGTTCTGTGAGATGCTCAGCCCAGAATGCTGTTCGTCGTAGTCAGATAAGTGATGGGTTGAATTTTTCCCCCTTTACAACTGAGATCTAAAATGTATCCTGTCACCAGGGACAAAGTAAGGTAAAGAGGGTGGATTCTGTGTTTAAATCTCAGCTTTATATCTTATTAGCTGGGTCAAATAACTTCTCTCTTTCTCTGTTTTTACCTCACAGGATGGTTGTGAGGTTTAGCTAAAATACCCACCAAAGTGACTGTGATATCTTAAAGTGCTTAGTAAATGCTAATCATGGACATCCAACCCTTATTTCTGGGGGGCAGTTAAGAGTTACTAAAGGAGTATTAGCTCAGATAATTGCAACTCCTCCAAAGTCCTCCAGCATTGCTAATAATCTTGTATTCCAGAAGCTCCATCTCAAAAATGGATCTTTCCAGCATCCAGAGCTTTTCTTAGTGGTTATTAACTGACAGGATCATAGAAAGTGCTTTTGTTTTATTTTTGGAAAGTAAACTTCTACTGTAGGCTGTGTTAATTTGCATAACCACTTCTCCCAAATCCTGCATTTTATTTACATTCAGGACTAGCATTTTTTTTTGATTCATTTTATTTTATTTATTTATTTTTTTATTGAATCATAGCTGTGTACATTAGTTCAATCATGGGGTACAGTGTGGGGGCTTCACATGCAATCTGAGATATTTTTATCAACCTGATTGACATACCAATCATGATATTTTCTCGTTTACTACATGAAAACATTTTTGATCCGTATTTAGAAGTTTTCTCCTGACCCTTCGAATATGTACCACACATGTGATCTCACCCTTTGTCCCATCTCCCCCCACCCTCTCCCTCCCCTTCCCTCCCTCTCCCCTTTCCCCATCTTCCTGTACAATAAATGGGTTGTAGCCTTCACTTGAATGATAAAGAATTTGTCTCATATTAGGGGTGTATACATTGGATACTTTTTCTTCCATTCTAGAGATACTTTGCTAAGGAGAACATATTCCAGCTCCCTTTTATAAGGATTTTAAAATCCTTTAATTTGCTCCTTTTAAAAATGTAATTTCTGGGTGGTGCCTGTGGCTCAGTGAGTAGGGTGCTGGCCCCATATACCCAGGGTGGCGAGTTCAAACCCAGCCCTGGCCAAACTGCAACAACAAAATAAAAAAAAATGTAATTTCTATTCCTCTCTCATATTTTCATTTTTAATTTCTTTAATCATTTTAAATATATACATTTAATAGTACTTATCTAATTATTGGATTACATTCATATATTAGGGTCTAATTCTGTTGTTTTCCACTTATGCCATTTCCTTGTGTATTTTACATTTTGAACTAAGTTAAAATAGCAAAGGTGACATCTCTGTGGCCAGGACTGAGAGTGGGGCCTTCTAAAGATGACTCGTCTTTGTTTTTGCCAGTTGTTCCAAGAGTATTTTCAATCTAAGACTATGTTTTATATTGATTTTTTTTTTTTTTTTTTTAGTTTGGGTCTCTTGGCTCTCAAATGCGGTATAAATTTAAACCACAAAACTATCATAAAGTTAAACCTGAGGTTTCAATTTCTTAGGAGATAAATCTTTCTCCACCTAGAATACACCAGTGCTTTCTAAGATGTTGTAGATATAGTTACTCACATTTCAGAACTATTTTCTAAATAAATATAGCTCATAAATCAAACTTAAAAATAGTTCAAAGCCATCATTTGTACCCTCTTAATTCAACTTCCATTTATATCCAAATATAGGCTATCTATCTTCTTGTCTTCAAGGAGTTAATAGTCAAACAGAGGGAGTTGCAGTCTTGTTACATAGACACGGCCTAGGAGGGTCGCCACAACTTCTCCTTCCTATGCCCATAACAGGAGCACAATTTATCCCAGCTCTCTTTCCCATTGATTTGAATGACTTCATCTCTACAATGCATTGTCAATTCAACTGAGTTGTCACTTAGTACCCATTCTTTTTTTTTTAAACATTTTTTTTAAATTTTTACTAAATCATAATTGTGTACATTGGTGCAATCATGGGGCACAATGTGCTGACTTTATATACAATCTGAAATATTTTCATCGGACTATTTCACATAGCCTTCATGGCCTTTTAATCATAGTTCTCTTTATAGAGATCTTTCACATCCTTTGTTAGGTAGACTCCCAAATATTTCATCTTCTTTGGCACTACTGTTAAAGGAATAGAGTCTTTGACTGTTTTGTCCGCTTGGTTGTTGTTGGTGTATATAAAGGCTACTGATTTATGAGTGTTGATTTGTAGCCTGATACACTGCTGTATTCCTTGATCACTTCTAAAAGTTTTATAGTAGAATCCCTGGTGTTTTCCAGACATACAATCATATCATCTGCAAAGAATGAAAGTTTAATCTCTTCTAACCCTATGTGGATACCCTTGATTGCCTTTTCTTCCCTAATTGCAATGGCTAAAACTTCCATTACAATATTAAAGAGCAATGGCGACAAGGGCAACCTTGCCTTGCTCCTGATATAAGTGGGAATAGTTTCAATTTAACTCCATTCAATACAATATTGGCTGTGAGTTTGCTGTAGATGATCAGTTTAAGAAATGTCCCTTCATTACCAATTTTCTTTAGTGTTCTGATTATGAAGGGATTCTGGATATTATCAAAAGCTTTTTCTGCATCAATTGAGAGAACCATAGTGATCAAAACAGCATGGTACTGGCACAAAAACAGAGAGGTAGATGTTTGGAACAGAATAGAGAATCAAGAGATGAACCCAGCTACTTACCGCTATTTGATCTTCAACAAGCCAATTAAAAACATTCAGTGGGGAAAAGAGTCCATATTTAACAAATGGTGCTAGGAGAACTGGCTGGCAACCTGTAGAAGACTGAAATTGAACCCACACCTTTCACCACTAATGAAGACAGACTCACACTGGATTAAAGATTTAAACTTAAGACATGAAACTATAAAAATACTAGAAGAAAGTGCACAGAAAACTCTTGAAAGAATTGGCCTGGGCAAATACTTTATGAGGAGGACCTCCCAGGCAAATGAAGCAGTATCAAAAATATACTACTGGGACCTGATGAAACTAAAAACCTTCTGCATGGCCAAGAACTCAGTAAGTATAGCAAGCAAACAGCCCTCAGAATGGGAGAAAAATATTGCAGGTTATGCCTCCAACAAAGGTTTAATAACCAGAATCCACAGAGAACTCAAACATATTAGCAAGAAAAGAACAAGTGATCCCATCTCAGGATGAGCAAAGGTTCTGAAGAGAAACTTCTCTAAAGAAAACAGGCACACGGCCTTCAGGCACATGAAAAAATGCTCACTATCCTTAATCATCAGAGAAATGCAAACCAAAACTACCTTGAGATATCATCTAACTCCAGTAAGATTAGCTCACATAGCAAAATCCCAAAACCAGAGATGTTGGCATGGATGTGGAGAAAAGGGAACACTTCTACGTTGCTGGTGGGAAAGACGTTTAGAGAATGCTCAGAGATCTCAAAATAGACCTGCCATTTGATCCTACAATTCCTTTACTTGGTATGACCCAGAATACCAAAAATCACATTACAACAAAGATATCTATACCAGATTTTTTATTGCAGCCCAATTCATAATTGCTAAGTCATGGAAGAAGCCCAAGTGCCCATCGATCCACAAATGGACTCATAAATTGTGGTACATGTATACCATGGAATATTATGCAGCCTTAAAGAAAGATGGTGACTTTACCTCTTTCATATTTACATGGATGGAGCTGGAACACATTCTTCTTAGCAAAGTATATCAAGAATGGAAGAAAATTTATCCAATGTATACAGCCCTCTATGAAGCTAATTTATAGCTTTCATATGAAGGCTATAACCCAATTATAGCACAAGAAGATGGAGAAACGGGTAAGGAAGGGAAAGGGAGGAGGAGGATGGGTGGAGAGAGGGTAAATGGTGGGATCACACTTATAGTGCATCTTAGAAGGGATAGGTGAAACCTACTAAATGCAGAACACAAATGTTTTCACATAATAAACGAGAAAATCCCATGAAGGTTATGTTGAACAATTGGATGAAAATATTTCAGATTGTATATGAAGCCCGCACACTGTACCCCATGATTGCACTAATATACACAGCTATGATTTAATAAAAAATAAATATTTAAAAAAAAAAGAAAAGAAAATTCCCAAGAATTATAAATTCTAATTGTTAAAATGCTTTTTTGATAGGAGATATTTTTATTTCACTATTACCCAACACTGTGCATTCCATTGCAAATATCAGACAATTTTAGGATCACATGGAGCTTGGGAGGTCATCTCTGCTATTCTGTACTCTTATCCCATTTCTGTCCTAACATACCAGGAAGATGAGAAAATACTCTACTGTTATAGGCAGTCAACAGAGAGATTTCACAACATCACTTAGTAGCCCATTCCAAAGTTTAACAGACTATTGTGTTAGCCAGCTTTCTCTCCCATGTTATCTAAAGGATCAGTATTTTGTTCTTTCTAGAAAAAGAAAATCTAGGCTCTTTTATATAATGTAATTTTGGGTTTTGATCTACAGAGGTTGAAATATCCTCAGCAATCTCAAAGCTTCGCTCAAACTTCTGATCCTCAGCCATCACCCTAACCCCTTGCTGCAATCACTTTTACCTGAAGAACATGGTCCCCTAGCCTTAAATCAGTGTACTAAAAGCAAACGAACAAACAATACCTGGTGCCTACTAAGTGTTGGGACTTAAATGAAACCTTTTCTCATAGAGTGCAGGACAACCCATCCAGAACAGTGCGTATGCCCATAGCACCAAGAATGAGAAACCCTGTGTTAAAAGCCACAGAAGAAGCTGCTGATGAAACAGTCAGTGGGCGAGGGATTGAATACCAACTCAGAGGGAAGTAGAGGTCAAGGTCATGGGAGATCTTGCAGACCATGGGATGGACTTTGGAGTTTACTCTAAAGGAGTTCTAAAGCCATTGGAGGAGTTCACCAGAAAGGTGACATAATCTGATGACATTCTAAAGGATTCTTATACCCACCATGCAGAAGATGGGTTCTAGGAAGGCAAAGGTAGAAGCAGAGAGAGCTCTTGAACCCAAAGTAAGAAATCATGGTGATGGTGGTGAAGGTGGTGTGAAGTAGTGGACTTCTGAATATAGCTGGAGGTAGAATGAAAAGGACTTACTGATGGCTTGGATATGTGGGGTAAAAGAGAGAAGTCAAAGATGTCTTCATATTTCTTGGCCTGAGAAACTTGAAGGACAGAAATGTCATCTACTGAAAATGAAGGAGGCAGAGGATTTGGAGGGGAAACAAGACAATCACTTGTGGGCATCAAGCTCATTAGGCATCCAAGTGGAAGAGACAAGTGTGTACCTGGTATGACAGAGAAACTCAAAGGAAGGTTCTGGCTGATGATAAAATATTTAAAACTGTGAGGCTGAATCAGATACCTGAGAACTATGGTGGAAAGAGAAGACTACACTGCACCCAGGGGAACCCCCAATTTTGGAACTTGTGGATATGAGGTTAGCCACTGGATAGGAGGGAAACAAAGACAGTGGTGTCCTGGAAGCCAGATGGTACTTATCATCATGACTTTGAATCATAAGAAAAAGGTAGACTATTACTCAACGCTCTTTTGAACTTCTGATAATAGTTTATGTGAAGTACAATACAGGTATCCATAAAGTTCGTGTGCGATTTTATTTTATTTTATTTTTTATTTATTTATTTTTTTTTAGTTTTTGGCCAGGGCTGGGTTTGAACCCACCACCTCCAGCATATGGGGCCAGCACCCTACTCCTTGAGCCACAGGTGCCACCCTCGTGTGCGATTTTAAATTGCACACGAACTTTATGGGCATCCTATATATTTTAACAACATATTTATATAAAATAAAGTTTAAAGATAAGTTACACTAGTTATATTGAAAATTCATGTGTGGTAAGTACTATAATCAGTTTTTGAAGACCACTGAGATACAGTGCAGATCCCCAGTGCAAATGCCCTTTGTTTTTGTTTGATTTGCAGGTCATATTGTTGTGTTCTTTTTATTTAGCTATATTTCATTGATTTTGAAATACATATTTTTAACATTTTGACAGTTCTAAAATAGAATGTTCCTCATAGGTAGGTAAAAAATATGTTTCAGTTTAATTGGCCATTTTTTATCTTTTACAGTGGGTAAAAAATAATAGCAGTGCTTTATATAATCAGAGGCATCTTAAATTTGATAAAATATTTTGATTTCTTAGAATATAACTAAGGTTCACTCTCTGCATGCTAAAATTCCTTCTTACCAGGCGTGCAACCACAACCCCTGCAGGCCAGGAGGATTCTCACCATCCTGGCTAGAGTTTGTAGGCAGAGAACTGGAAGGGACATTATTAGCAGCTCTGCACAGCCTCTCTCCAGGTACGTAAGTTGCTTTAGCAGTACAGAGGAAACTCATAGTACGAAATGAGCCAGATCCATAGTTTTCTCATTTAAACAGAGTGTCAGAGAAAACCCTGCAGCCTCACTCCTTCCTGCTTCACAACTGCACAAAGCTTGCTTTTTGTATGAAACTAATAGGCCATTGCCTTACATCAGGCCGGCATCACCCACATCAAGAATCCCCAACTACTTTCTAACTGGCCATCCCACTCCCAGACTCTGACCAACCCCATACACAATCCGGCAAATCCTGTAAATATTTATGTTCAAATTGTGTCCGGAACCCAATGACCTCTTACTTTCATGTCAGCATTGTCTTCAGTGGTAACCCACCCGCCTCTTCTGCTTCTTGTATCCTTGCTTTCTCATGCTCAGTTGTCATCACAGGACCAGAGTGGCAGTTCTGTTTAAATATCAGATGCTGTCACACTTCTTCCCAGAACCCCCTCACAGCATGCTATGTCCACAGAGTAAAAGCTGCAGAAGTCACAGTGGCCTACAAGAACACAGAGCCACATGAAGAAGACACAGGTTTCTCTAGGGCTGTACTTCAGGCAGGTGGAGAACAGAGGCGTGGGCACAGTGTCCCATGGGGTCTCACACTCTTACTTCTAACTTACAGGCTTTGCAGTGTCCCAGAGGACAACTTCCTCCCACTTAGGGACTCTCAGACCAGACCCTGGAGACCATAACACTTTCATTCTAGTAACATCCTCAGTGGCTCACTCAGAGAAAAGATTGTGTCTATATTCATGTTTGTATTCCTGTGACTAGAATAGTTCCTAGAAAATAGTAAGTCTTCATTAAATGTCCTTTGAATTAACTCTAAGACCTAGGAGACTTTTTTAATGTAAAGTCTTATTAAGGTCAAGGTCAAGGTCAATTAACCCTAAGACCTAGAAGACTATTTTAATCTAAAGTCTTATTAAGGTCAAGGTCTTTATGATGTTTAAGTAACACCATGAAGAACCTAAACAGGTTCTCTTTTGGATAAACATAAAGAGAACTATTTTTTAAATTATAAATATTACCTAAGACTGATAAAATATTGAACAATAATCAGTTACTGACATGATCATCAAAATGAAATTTTCAGTTTTATCATCAGAATCTGGAAAAGCTTCAGAGGAAAGTGACACAGGAAAAGTCATTATAACAAAGGATAATGCTTCTGAATAATGGAGAAAGGAAAGAAGATTTAGGCACAGAAGAAAAAGTGAAAAAGTGAAAAAGTTACCTGACCAATTCATTATTTTAACCATTGGCTTTATTATTTCTTGCACCATATACAACTATCATCATGTCTAAAAACAGGGCAGAAATTCCTTTAGGAGTAAAATTACAAGCCCTACTGTCCCTTTCCCCGTGGAGTTCTGTCTGACCCTCTTAAACTCTCATCTTTGACATAAAGGACCTTGCCCGAGCTCTCCCTTCAGCCCCATGGAGCGCCTGGAGTAGTTCTTGGAGCTGTGCCTCCCATTGCAGCAGGCACCGTGTAAGCCCCAATGTGGAGAACAGTTACCTCCCCCACACTCTATTTTCCTGGATTTATTTTCCTTAATGTTTAAGAGGAAGGTAATATATCAGTCAGCAGATCAACTGGAACACTCGATTTATAAGTAAAGGGGCTTTGTAAGCTACATGTTACCCAGAACTCGCCTGCCCAGACGTCTGACCTTATTGTCAGGAGTTGGCAACTATCCCTACACACGCAGTTCTGATTCTTCCTGAAAAGACCACTTTTCTCATATAGACACCACCTCACAATAGCATCCAATGCATTGCTGTTGCCTTCCCATTAAATTAAGTTATGTTAGCTGATCCCAAGACATTCACATAAATGAATGAGCACCGAATGAGAATGAACATCTCTGAGGACAAATTCTGGATTCAGGTACTGGGATCTTTGGCTAAACTTAGACTTGTGGTGAAACTGGTAATGAAATATGAATACTTTTTGGCTCTCAGCTATGTGCAGCATAGAAAACCGATCTCAAGATCTCCCGCCATTGCAAGCATACCTGCGGTGGGTGGAAAAGCCCAGGCATGCACAGGCTGATAAAGCCACACTGGAGTCAGTGCCACAGAACCATTGTTGCTGCTGCTGTTGTCTGTCTGCTTGCCCAGGCACTTGCCCAACCTCTCTGCAAGGCCAAGGTAACAGAACGCACATGCACTGTACCCAATGGAAATGTATTGATTCTATACTTCTTTCACTTGGATTATTAAAATGTATCTCTTCTCATTCTCTTTATTTAACCCTAGTCTTTCTTGAAGTTCAGTCCAAGAGAAATTTTTCTTAGATTTCTGGGGGTAAAAATTCTTCACTAAACCCATTTTATTTTCCACATAGGAAAAGGGGTGATATTGGAAACCCAGAGTCTCACCTTTTGCTATATTTGGGTTCAGCGCTACTCAGAGAACAATAAAGGCCACACAATAAAGGCTCATTTTTGGCAACGCCAACCTACAGGGCTGTACTGTAGGTGAATGTGAAACCTGGACCCATAAAAAATCCTCTGGGATGTTATTACTGATAGTCAACTCCATAAAATATATTAAAAATGTAAGTATGATTCTGAAGAACAGGCTGCCGTTATCTAAAAATGCAATTATTCCCTTTTTACATGCATATAGAGTCCATTTAAGCTCAACTTCCTTTTTTGGGTTTGGGGGAGGAGAGTGTTAAATTTGGACTTATGCTTATTTTCTCTATCAATATACCTTACAATGATGTAAATAGTCATATACCACTTTTAATCTCAAGGAAATGTATTATTAGCAGAAAAAGGTGATTTTGAAGGGCCTTGCATTCTCGATTCAGAACTATTGTTCAGTTTCACTCAGTTTTTGTTTTTCCTGTCTCTACACTTAACACAGAGAAGTGTGTGCCTTGCCCACGAGTCCCTGAGGGATGCTCGTCTTCATCTGAATACTCCTAGGATGTATCAGAATAAGAATGCTCATCCCTAATACTACTGACATTGGAACAGTTCCTTCAGTTTGGCTTTTCTCCTCTCTGAGGACAAATTTGGCTCTCTAGGTGTCTATATTCACAGAGAAGGAAAACAGAAGGGGCCACACGAGGGACCTCAGCCCAGGATCACTTTACTGGTTCTTAGCTTTAGGAATTAGGTGAAAACACTTCCCACCATTTTTCAGAATTCTCATTCTCAATTCTGCTGAGTTTTTGCCTTTTTTACAAAACATAAAACATTTCCTGCCTACTTGTCTACACCACAGCAGTACAGGCCCAGGAGGTTGAAGGTGCACAAGTCCCCACATTGTTCCTGGACCTGATCCTGCCTGTCCCCACGTGTTCTTTCAACTGCCTGATCCTATTCCCGACCAAGAAGACAACCTCTAAAGAACTCACATCCAGGTTACCAGGGACAAAAACGACCCAACAAAGTAAAAATAAGGAAATCAGTAAAGATAGAGACAACTTACATTAAAAGGATAATAAGGGAATAAAAGTTCAATAGCTTGGATATAACAACTTTCTTGAAAACCAAATATTACCTAATTTGATTCAAGAAGATATAATCTTATTATAGTAGCTTTATATCATTTTAAAAATTGAGTTAACAGGGCAGCTCCTGTGGCTCAAAGGGGTAGGGCACTGGCCCAATATGCCAGAGGTGGCGGGTTCAAATCCAGCCCTGGCCAAAACCACACAGACACAAAAAAAACTGAGTTAATAATTCCAAACTTTCTTGAAAGGAAATGTCACAATGGGATATATTATACACCTGCCTAATGTTCTAAATTTCAACACGTGACAATACCAAGGATTGATGAGAATCTAGGAGCAACCAATACTCATACATATTGCTGGTAAAGGGTTAAGATGTTACACCTTTACAGAAAACAGTATGCCTGTTTCTTACAATTGCTCAATTATCTCACTAGATATTTAACAAAAAGAAATAAAAGCATGTCTCTATACAAAGACTTATGCATTTATGTTCATGACAGCTTGATTCATCAGCCCAAAAATGAAAACAACTCAAATGTCATCAAGAGGAAAAAGAGACAAAAGCTGGGACAGCCATACAATGCAGTATCACGCAGCAATGAAAAACAATGATCTCTAAGTAAATGCAACCTCATGGATGAATGTTAAAACAACTTGAGAGAAAGATGTTGGAACAATCCACTCACATATGTTTCTAGAAAGGGAAATCTAATCTATAACGACAGAAGATTGGTACTTGCCTGGAGCTGGGAGTTAGGGGAAGAGGGGCTCTCTGCAAGTTTCCTTGCAGGAACTTTAAAGAGTGACAGACTATTCTATAACAGTGATTACACACAGGTATATATTCATCAACTGTAAATTTAAAATGTGCAAGTTGTATTGATTATAAATCATACTTTAACAAAGTCATTCTCTAAACTGAAAAACTCACATCAAGGAGGATGGAACAAACAGTATCTGCAACTATACTTCCAAAAATTGCCTGAGCTCAGGAGATGGAGACCAGCCAGAGGCAGAGTGAGACCTAGATTCCAAACAAACAAACAAAAAAACAGCCAGGCGTTGTGGCGGGTGCCTGTAGTCCCAGCTAGTCTCAGCTACTGGGAGGCTGAGGCAAGAGAATCACTTCAGCCCAAGAGTTTGAGGCTGCTGTGAGCTGTGAAGCCACCACACTCTACCCAGGGGGACAAAGTAAGACTCTGTCTCAAAAAAAAAAAGATTTGCATTTGAAAAGGGCATTCAAAAGCAGAGTTAAATTCAAAGGCATTTTGTCTTTAAAAAAGTATAAGTCATCTTTTCCTTCCTTCACATCACAACACACACACACACACACACACACACAATGCTCCTGATTGTGGACTCAGATCTTTGGTGGGAGAACTGGTCCTAAGGAGAGGTGCACACGCCATCAGAAATTCCCAAAGGTGGGACAAGTAATGAGTTTCTAGGAAGTGAGGAAAATAGTAAATTTTCTATTTCCTGCCCTGCATGGTAACACATGGATCATTATGAAAGTTTTGATATACAAAACAAGAAATACAAAATCTGCCAATATCGAAAAAAATGAAGCCCTCTCAGCAACAGCAATAAACTGATCAAGTTGAAAGGACAGTGTCAACTGTGTTTCATGGAAGTGAAATAATGGACCTTAACGCAGTCTGAAAACTTTTGTAGTGCCCTACATCATATCCCAGCCCCATAATCCGAAGATTACTGCAGAAATCAGTGAAAATCTGCTGTGCACAACGCCGACGTGTGTTGGTGCTCTCGGGGAAAGAGAGGAGAGGCGTCCACATCCGCAGAGACAGATCATGCTCTGCGTCGGCTGGACTGAGCCGAGGACGTCCGGATTTCCGGTCAGACATTGCGTGTACTTCTGCGAATGTCCAGGAGGGGGTTTCTGGATGACATTAGCATGTGAGTTGGGGGACTGTGTAAAACAGATGATTCTCCCCAGAGTGCGTGGGCATCGTCTAACCCATTGAGGGCCCAAAGAGACAAAGAAGGTGAGGGAAGGGCGACTTCTCTCTCTGCCCGACTGTGGGCTTCAACAGGGGTCTCTTCCTGCCCTAGGCCTGGAACTTACACCATCAGTCCTGGTGCCTAGGCCTTTGGACTCAGACTGGACTTCACACCACTGGCTTCCTTTGGACCTGCAGCTTGCAGATGGCAAATTGTGGGACTTTTTGGCCTCCATAATCTCGAGTGAATCGCTTCTGATTCCCCGGAAAACACTGATGCACCTGGGCGGAGGGAGAACAGCTCTGAGAACAGGACAGCAGAAGCAGCAGCAGGGAGCCAGGTACACAGGAAACGCGCCCTGAGCAGGGATTTCTAGTGCCAGAGGGGAGAAGAGGTCAGCGAGTGGGGAAGGCGGGCGGCCTGCTGGGTGAGCCATTTCTAGTGCCGGACAGGAGAGGTCAGCGAGTGGGGAAGGCGGGCGGCCTGCTGTTAGGCAGCGGGAGGGGCTGGGGAAACCTCAGGGGAACTTGTGACTTAACTGACCAAGCCTGTCCTGCACACAGTGCGGTGTCGTGTGTGGACCCCACAGATACCCCAGGTTTTGGTAAAATCAAACGTTAGATCAACACAGCATTTTTTGACAAACAAGAACAAAAATGTGAATATGAGGGAACCACGTTGATCAATGGCCAGTAAGAAAGGACAAACGTGCCCCCTGACAAAGGGAGACCAGTGAGAGTCACATAAACGACTTCAAAGGGAGAGAAAAGCATCTTTCTACCTGGTACTGCATTCGTGTGCCGTCTCAGAGAGAAAGAGAGGGACCTGCTCCCACCTGGAAAGCATGCGCGTCCCCTTGAGATGGCCTCGGCCCTGCCTGCCCTCTGCTGGGGCCCGGGGTCTGGCTCTCGGCCCTGCCCCCGCCACTGCTGGGGCCCGGGGTCTGGCTCTCGGCCCTGCCCCCGCTACTGCTGGGGCCCGGGGTCTGGCTCTCGGCCCTGCCCGCCACTGCTGGGGCCCGGGGTCTGGTTCTCGGCCCTGCCCCCCCCCCCTGCTGGGGCTCGGGGTCTGGCTCTCGGCCCTGCCCCCGCCACTGCTGGGGCCCGGGGTCTGGCTCTCGGCCCTGCCCCCCCCCCACTGCTGGGGCCCGGGGTCTGGCTCTCGGCCCTGCCCCCACCACTGCTGGGGCCCGGGGTCTGGTTCTCGGCCCTGCCCCCCCCCCCCACGGCTGGGGCCCGGGGGGTGGGTCGCGGCCCGGCCCCCCCCCCCCCCGGGGCCGCCGGGGGGGGGGGCGCCC